>CAOLHI010003971.1:0-142149 GCA_948474755.1 Ctenosaura bakeri | reverse complement strand
TTTGCATGCATTTGAAAGGTCTTTCGACTTTTTTCCAGGCAATTTTCATGCAAAAATTTTGCCAATTTTTAAAAAAATAATTTGGAGTTTGGAAGCCACAAATATAGTACCTGGGGACCCCATGTGGCCCACAGCTACACTTTTCTCACTCCTTCCTGTGTAGATACAGGATTATCAGTGCTGGTAAAAATCACCTGTGGACCTGGAGGCTTTCAGCATTTGCTATTTTCCGTTTGCTTGTCGACAGCTCTGAGGTACCCTCTCCATGCCTTGCTTGTTCACCTCCGTCTCCCACACAGCCAAAGCAGCCTTTCTCTCCCAGTGGAGAATTCCTCCTTTGGAACTGGCGCCAGTATTCCAAAATGCCAGTGACCTCTGCAACCACATAAGATTTAGTGGTTACTTCAGCGCAGCTCTAATGAGGCTTTGCAGAAACCACGGGAGAAGCCAAGTGGCCAATTCATCCTTAACCCTTAGAGTATCTGGATGAAAGGAGAAGAACGCCAGCCCAAGTTCTTGGGAACACTGGCTTTATCTTGGAGATGAGCTTGGAGAAGAGAATACTGAGTGGTCAGATGACAGCTCTCTTTAAATATATGAAGGAATGGCATGTAGACGTTGGATGGAGCGAGCTTGTTGTCTGCTGCTCCAGATACTCATGCCATTTCCGTACTAGCCTGTTATAGTACTATTATTCCACATTCAACATCCTATGGAATCCTGGGATTTGCAGTTTAGGGAAGGACCTCAGGCCCCTCCCTAGATTGCAAACCCCAGGATTCCATAGGATGCTGAAAGTGGAACAATAGCACTACAACAGGCTAGTATGGAAATGGCCTGCAGGACACCAACCAGGGGATACAAATTACAAGAAAAGCAGTTCCACCTAAGTTTTAGAAAGACCTTCTTGGCTGTAAGAACTTTGAGAGTGGATTAGACTGCTGGTAAAGTCTCCTTCTTGAGAGGCCTTTAAACAGAGGTTGGCTGGCCATTTTTCAGGCGTGCTTAAAGTTGTGTATTTCTGCATGGTGGGAGTTTGGACACGATAGCCCTTGTGGCCCTTTCCTACTCAAAGTTTCTATGATTTTTATGAAGCAAGATTTGGAAAAGATATACGCCATCTCCACTCTACACTGTTATAGTGCGATTATTCCACTTTCAAGGTCCTGTATAATTCTGGGGTTTGCAGTTTCCTGAGGCCAAAGAGCTCTCTGGCTGAGATTTCTAACGGCCCCTCCCTAAACTGCAACCCCAGGATTCCATAGGATGTTGAAAGTGGAATAATCATGCTATAAGAGTGTAATGGGGAAATGGCCTGAGTCTACCCATATCATTGCAGTCTTCCGCTTTTCCTGTTGATTTCTGCTTTACCAGGCATTATTGTCCTTTCTAGTGAGTCCTGTCTTCTCTTGATACGTCCAAAGTACAACAGCCTTCTAGGCTTCTAGGGAGAGTCCAGGCTTGATTTGCTCTACGACCCCTTCATCTGTCCTTTTAGCAGTCCAGAATATCCATAGAATTCTTCACCAGCAACACATTTCAAATGAGTTGACTTTCTTCCTCTCGGCTTTCTTTGCTGCCCAGCTTTTGCAACCATCCATGAGAAATTGGAAATACGATACATAGGCAATGACTGCCTTCAGCACCTTGGACAGATCCTATAAAGCTAGGCAAAACCTGGCATGGATTCACCGTCCCTCTGACAGGTGAGCCACCAGTTACCCGTAGAGTATTCCAGAGAACACAAAACTGTCCCCCAGACACACCATGGTTTGTGGTTGTTGTGTGCCTTCAAGTCATTTCCGAGGTACGGAAACCCTAAGGTGAACCTATCATGGGGTTTTCTGAGGCTGAGAGGGTGTGATGCACCCAAGTTCACCCAGTGGGTTTCTATGGCTGAGCAGGGAATCGAATCCTGGTCTCCAGGGTTGTAGCCTGATGCTCAAGTCACCACACCAAGGTGGCTTTCACACACCCCAGTTACTCGCCTCATATATAATGTTTCCCCTGTTGAGTGTACTTTAATTTTACTTTACTTACCAGTTTAATGTCTTGTTTTTATGTCCAGGAATGTTCTGCAGTGGTATAGCCCAATGATGAATCTCAATCACGTGGCCTGCCATCTACAAGATTCGGCTCAGGTTGGATCATAAATGGATTTAGGAGCAGCACGAAAATGTCAGATTTTCCCAGCCAGTTGGGTTTTAGCAACCAGTGAGTTGGCACCAGACAGGGCCAAAGAGAAAAGAGGTCATCTCGGAGAGAAATTTAGTCTACCGTCGATCCACCCTTGGAGCAAACAGAAGCTCCCAGCTTCCAAAGCTGCCAAACTGTAAAGTTAATGAGGCAGAAGTGTGAGACTTTCGAGAGAGCAGGCTGGATTTTGGAGGAAATTCTTGCTCTTTCATTTCCTCCGGCCAGATGTGAATGAGGTAACAAAAAAGTAAATGAGGTAACAAAACGTTCCGGCCAGATGAAGCCATATTGGATCACTCAGCTGACTGATAAACCCCACATGTTCCAGGGAACCGGAAAGGTCGAGAAGCTTAGGAACGGTTACAGCAAACCTGATCTTATGCAAACACTTTGGGTGGAAGTCCTTCCGTTTCTATGGCCATTTCCGCACTAGACTGTTATAGCACTATTATTCCACTTTCAATCTCCTATGAAATCCTGGGGTTTGTGGTTTAGGGAGTGGCCTAAGGCCAGGATTCCACAGGAGGTCGAAAGTGGAATAATGTTGCTATAACTGTCTAGTGTGGAAGTGGCCTATATAGGCTCCATGAAGCACACTTGGACTTCATTGGCCAAGTGGCAATGAAGTGCTTCTTCCTAATTGGCTGTGCTGGTGTGATGACATAAAATATTCAGCTATTTAAGGATTGATCCATGGGGAGAGGCGGGATAGAAATAAATTATTATTATTATAATAATTAATAATTAATAATTAATATTAATATTAAAATCATAACATTTAAACCAGTTAGCACCAATAGTACACAGTAGTAACTAGAATAATGATTAATTCTTAGAAATTTTGGTATTAATGTTTAGAATTAATCTAATTTAAAATAATAGAATAATGGTAATAATTGGGTATCACTGATAATAATTATGGCTTATTAACCAGGTAAATCACTTTTTGAGTCTATGGATTAAGATTATAGCTATGAAGTACTATTAGTACCAAAGTTAGCTTAGATTTTAAGTAATGCTTTAATAGTTAAGTTAGTAAATCTTTAATTATTTAGGTATAACTGAAGTTTAGTCATTTACTAGGAGCAGTTTGCAACTAGGGTGGGAACCAATTTCTAGTTATTTGTAGTTTGCCTGTTGTTTTGTAGTTTGGTTTAATATTTGAAATTTTGTTTTCTCTTTTGATAACGTATTGTTGTGTAGTTTTTGTGTGTGTTTATGTGTGTATTGCTTTTGTGGTGCTTTAGTGTTGTCGTACTCTTTATTTATTTATTTTTTTATCAAATAAGGAAAAACAGCAGGCCAAGGACAGGAAAAAGTTTCTAGGATGTAAGGGGGGGGGTTCAGGAGTGGAGAATCCAGGGGCAAAGAGCTGAGGAATTGAAGAATGAGACGAGAAATGGGAAGCAAAGTTGAATAAAGTTCAAGGGAAAGAGAGAGGAGGCAAACAGAACACTTCAGACAAGAGCTTCATAGAGCTGTAGATCTGAAAGGGACCCCAAAGATCAATTAGTCCAACCTCTTTGCTAATCAGGAAACCCATGGCTAAGCCACTCAACCTCTTAAAAGACCAAAAAACCAAAATACCTGAAGCACTCCATGGAGTGGTGTCTGGTGTTCTCATGGTGTCTGGTGAATCCCTTCCAGGTTTTGGCTAGCTTTAAAAGAGCAATCTAAGGTGCTGGAACAATCTGAGTTCACCACTTTGGGTAGTTCCTGTAAAGCTTGGGTTAAGATGCCAAATGGATTCACCGTTCCATGGATATGAGAAGCTGCCACTGCTTCTGCTCTCTTACCAAACAGCCACTACCATTGGAAAGTTCTTCCTAATCTTTAGACAGTATTTCCTTCCTTGTAATTTGAATCCATTGGTTCAAGTTCTGGGTCATCAGAAGTTCGCTCCATTTGCTATGTGATAACCCTTCAGATACTTGGAGGTGCTAAAGCTCCCTAGTCAGGCAGTGTAGTGTAGTGCTTTCAGCATCAGACTACGGCCCTGGAGACACCAGGTGACTTTGGATGTGTCACACGCTCTCAGCCCCCCAAAACCCCATGGTAGGTTCAGCTTAGAGTCACCGTAAGTCAGAAATGACTTGGCACACAATAAGGAAAACACCAGAGTTGTAGTCCAGTGCTCAAACTACCGCACCATGTTGGCTTTTCTATGGCTGCTTCTACAGGAATCATTTCTGGGCTGGAAGACCTATTCCTACCTTGCTTCAAAGATGTTTCACAAGAAGACTAGTGTGCTGTCACGGATGCAAATTCCCTCCCAGGTCAGCCGCTGTGCTGACCCCATGAAGTGGGCCAACCGTTGCTCTCTGCCATCTGAGCACTTTGAGCCGGAACGTCCCGATGACAGCCGAGCAGCTGTTTCGATCGCCACCCACCCCGGCCCCGGATTGCGTTCCAGAAGCAACCGTGCTCAGTGCACAGAGACCCAAAGGGTAGGCTCTTTCCCTCTCCCCCAATGACATGTGCAACCAGCAATGGGGCAGATAGCAAACAGCAATTTTACACCTAATTTAACATGAGCTAGCATGCCTAGGCATGTTTCCGAATGCAATCCCGTTCCACCATCCAGGCTCCTCTCCTCAACAGCCATTCTCTTTTGTTGCCTGTGAATGCTTTCCAAGGCCTTCAGTGCTCCGGGCTGGGTTTATGATTTTTAACTCCTCCATTGCTGGAAGAGAGCAGGCCATCCTTTTGCATATTGGCCTGCCGTTGGTTTCCTTCTGACAGCAAAACGCATTGCTTCTTTGCCATCTGGGCTCCAGCCACAGATAGGTTGCATGATTCCGGGAGCAACATTGATATCTTGCAATTGTGTTGTCAGCTGTGGCTGATGAATCCCATATCACTTGGGGGTGTGTGTGTGGATGAATCCACTCAGAGTTTTAGCCCGTGTCAACTTTCCATCCATTTACTTCAGGGGTGTACAACTGCACATGGGGGCCACACCCCTCAGCCGCCACACCATTGCATTTCAGTGTAGGAGCATATCATTCCGGCTGCCGTTTTGACTGATTTTCAGCCTGTTGTGGGGTTGGACATGGAGGGGCCACAGGGGGAGGGAGAAGTCAACCACCATACTTGCAAAGTAAATAATTACAGTCAGTCAGCCAGTCCTGTTGCACATGGCACATTATTTAAAGAGTGATGCATTATTTAATGGCCCACTGGTTGAAATCTGACGGGTGTCTTACTCCTCCTTATGGAACCAGTTCAACATTTTTGTCCGATGTGGATCAACTGCAGTCACTTCAAGGTTGCAGAAGCAGAAATGTGCATGAAGGCACATTGAGCATGGACGCTCAGCGGTGGACACTCAACATGGCATGCACATTTGATTATGCATTCAGTTGCACATTTACTATCTTAATACAGTTGCGCTATGTTGCCATTCAACACAAGGGGTGTTGAACACAATTACCATGGAACTCTTTTTGCAAACTTAGTGTAGGATCTCAAGGTTGCATAAATCTCTTTAAAAAAAAAACCCCTGTTAAAACAATTTTTACAAAAACCATAAATGACACCCCCCCCCCACACACAATGTTTTAGGAGTAAATGTTCGTCAATATAGCAGTTGTTGCTGCTTTTGTTTTATCTTCAAGTTGTTTCCGACTTACAGCGATCCTAAGGCAACCCTATCCTGAGGTTTTCTGGGGCTGAGAGAGTGTGACATGCCCAAGGCTTCCCAAGGCTGAGCAGAGCATTGAACCTGATCTCCAGGATTGTAGTCCAAAGCCCAAACCACTACAATATGCCGGCTCTTTCAGTACAACAATACCAGTCATTATGCTATTTTTGAATAATAGTTTTAATATCCATGTTATCCTCAAAAGTCACATTGCAATAGTCAGCTTGTTATTTTAATATGTTCGTTCCATGCTTTCCCCACCCTGATAAACATTTGCCACCCTTATCAAAATAAAACAAAATAAAACCATTTTGCTAAACTGAATTGCTTTTGCTTCCTTCAAAACCTGTAAGAGAGACGGATCCGAGGAAATAAAATAAAAATTGCTTTGAGTTCCATTTTGGACACAGCTTCGGTGATAACCCTCAATTTCATCCCCAACCCCTCCACACTTTTTTTTTTTTTTTTGTGGGAAGAGTTTGGAAAAGAGGGATGGGGTGACGAGGGATGTGCTCGGCCCCCTGATCACCATCTGGATCCTGAGATTGCACTCCAGATGTTGCTTGCTAAAACCGCGTAAGTGTTCTTCAAACACAGCAGCGCAGCTGGCCACCCCATTAATATGAACAATATTTGATGGAGGGCGTTTTAATTGAAACCAGGGCAGTCGAACATTTGAGGCAGAGCCTTTCTGCTTGTGTTTCTGGAAGGGTCGTTGGGGGTTATACGTTGTTGTTTTTTTAAAGACACAAATGCAATCTTGTTTCGCCTTGCTTTCCCTTCCTGCTCACCTTGTACTCGTACGACGGTTATTGCTCCGTGCCATCTGGTTTCACAGTTGTGCAGACGCGGACGGGTTTCCACCACGCCGCACGTTGCTTGTTGACAAGGTAGAATTTTTTAATATGGGAGTTACTATCATCCAGACTTCCTCCGCCTCCTCATTTGTGTGATGGATACTTCTAAATAGTCCCCACGGCCCTCCATCCTCAATCCGCCGACCCAGTTTTATTAGCTTCCATACAAGACACCTACATGTCTGGATTCTCGTTTCCCACTCCTTTTTGAGGAAATCCAAGACCTTAATGTAAGCGGGGCCATGATGATGGGCTGTTTGTTGTGGTGGCTTTCTCCCCTCTCGTTCTCTTCCACTCCCCTCCCTCCTTCCCAGATGCTTTTTGTAGCTGGAAGCCCAGGAGTTTAGAATTCAAGATCTCTAAAGACAAAACTAGATGCTCAGAATTGTAGAGTTGCAAAGCACCCCGAAGGCCATCTAGTCCAACCCTCTGTCATGCATGAATACACAACTAAAGTGCTCCCAAGAGATGTCTACCCAGCCTCTCTTTAAAGACCTTCAGTAAAGGAGAGCACATCCTTTCTGTGGTCATCCATTCTGCTGTCACAGAACCATAGAATCATAGAGTTGGAAAAGACCCGAGGGGCCATCCAGTCCAACCCCCTGCTACACAGGAACACACATCAAGATACTCTCAACATATGGCCATCCAACCTCTGCTTAAAAACCTCCAAAGCAAGAGACTCCACCACACTGTGAGGCAGCATATTGCACTGCCAGACAGCTCTGACTGTCAGGAAGTTCTTCCTGGTTGAAGAGGAATCTCTTTTCCAGCAGTTTGAATCCATTGCTGCATGTCCTAGTCTCTGAAGCAGCAGAAAACAAGCTTGCTCTATCTTCTCTGGAGCAGCGGAAAACAAGTTTGCTCCCTCTTTGACATGACATCCCTTTAAATATTTAAACATGGCTCTCGTGTCCCCTCTTAACCTTCTCTTCTGCAGACTAAACATGCCCAGCTCCCTAAGCCGCTCCTCATAGGGCTTCATGGCTTCCAGACCCTCCAGCATTTTGGTCACCCTCCTCTGGACCCCCTCCAGCTTGTTGATATCCTTCTTGACTTGAGGTGCCCAGAACTGGACACAGGATTCGAGATGAGGTCTAACCAATGCAGAATAGAGTACCATTACCTCCCTTGATCTAGACACCAGACTCCTAGTGATGCAACCAAGAATCACGTTGGCTTCCAGATCCAGAAGAGACGCGGTACAACATATATTAAAATACAACTAAAAGCACATCATAGATTGAAATGCACTGAAAACCCATAAAACCATTTAAAATGCATCCATTTAAAGATCATAGTTAAAAGATGAGTGGGTAGGCCTGCCAGTAGAGATAAGTCAGACCTCTTGTTCAGCTGTCCTGTCTCATCCGGCAGACCATTCCACAGTCTGGGCAGCTGAAGATGATGTCCCCTGGGTGACCGTTGCCAGTCTAGCCCTGGCCGGTTTAAGCAAATGGTCCCTGGAGGACCTGAGTGCATGGAGCAGATTGTATGGAAGGAGGCAATCCTGCAGGCAAGTTGGACCCAAATCATGTAGAGTTTTAAAGGTAATAACCAACACTTTGGACTTTGCCCAGAAACTAACTGGCAGCCAGTGGAGGGATGGAGATTATTCCACTGTCAGCCTCCTCTGGAATTCTGGGGTTTGTAGTTTAGGGAGGCCCAAGAGCTCTCTGGTTGACAATTCTCAAGGCCCCTCCCTAAACTGCAAACCCCAGGATTCCACAGGAGGTTGAAAGTGGAACTGTAGCACTATAACAGCGTAATGCGGAAATGGCCATGGCCACATGATGTTACAGTGCAGTCAAGGTGGCAGAAGTCATTGAAGGAGAAGAATAGCCAAGGTAGAGGAATAGTTGCCAAGGAATGTATCATATTGGGAAGGGAAAGATTCCAGCTCTTCTCTTCACTGCTGAGTTAACTGAATGCAAACAACCCCTCTACCCTGAATACTGAATTGGCAGCCACTGAAATAATCTGAGGGCAAAGGGGAGAAATGGGAAGACGAGGGAGAAACCAGGACTTTTTAGAAGCAACTGGCAAAGTGGGATGACAGAAGATCAATCAGAACCAGTTCCTGCCAAACAGGGACATTTGAAGGACATGACCCTTTGTCAATGGTGGTTGGAAGATTGAGAAATTCCATCCACCAGAAATGCTGCATGGAGGTATTTTCTTCATCCAGGCTAAATGCTATAGCTCCAGACTCAAAGGAGAAGGATTGGGGAAGAAAAGAAATAGAAAATAAAATTAGCAGCTTGTTTTAAAGGAGTTATTTTCTTTATGTTCTCAAATTTACTGGCCCTTGGGAAAGAAGTTTTTTTTTTTTGCAATCAACTTCTTGCAAGGGGGCTTCGTTTTCATCTAGTTTTATATAGTCATTTTTAAAAAAAATGCAATATAAAACATGTTGTGAAGCTGTTCGTCCCTCCTTCTTTTTTTTGCAATTACTTAAGGGAGTTCTTTCTCCGTTAAATATATCTGCCACTAACCGAGGTTGTGTTGCAAAGCTGAAATGAACGCAGTAAATTCTATGGAGGAATTTGTTTAACCTTTAACCTTCAAGTAATAAGCAGAGTGCTAAATGTTTTGGCACACTCTGATATATTTTTATAACACTTGGCAGGGTTGCTGGAGGACTACAAGGGTGTGGGGAGACGCAGGAGGGGTGGAACGAGGGCTGGAGAAATTGGATTTCTTGCCATCGCTGCTTCCAAAACATGTTACAAAGACCCACAGAAACAAGCCCAACCAATGACAGGTTATGATGAGTCTGTGGAGATAATAATGGGGGGGGATGTTTTGCATATTGCAGATTCAACCTAGGAGAAACAGAGAGAGAAAGAGAGAGAGAGAGAGGAAACTAAACTGGTAGAAACTTCCAAGACAGGAAAGGGGGTGAAAGTCTCAACACAATGCTTAATTAACTATCAGTGATACCACCAGTTTTGGGGTCAGAGAAATGGAGACCTCTATCAACCATGGCCAAATTCAGGCAAGTTCCAGAGAAGTGATGTGGCAGTCAAGAAAGTCAATGCAATTCTTGGTTGCACCCATATAAGTATGGTGCCCAGATCAAGGGCGGTAGTGGTACCACTCTATTCTGCTTTGGTCAGGCCTCATCTGGAATTCCATGTCTAGTTCTGGGCACCTCATTTCAAGAAGGATATCGACAAGCTGGAGCGTGTCCAGAGGAGGGCCACCAAAATGGTAGGAGGCTTGGAAGCCATGAAGCCCTCTGAGGAGCATCTTAGGAAGCCGGGTATGTTTAGTCTGCAGAAGAGATGGTTAAGAGGGGACATGAGAGCCATGTTTAAATATTTGAAGGGATGTCATGTCGAAGAGGGAACGGGCTTGTTTTCTGCTGCACCAGAGAACTAGGGCATGGAGTAATGGATTCAAACTGCAGGAAAAGAGATTCCACCTAAACCCCAGGAAGAACTTCTTGATGGTCAGAGCTGTTTAGTGGTGGAATAGGTTGCCTCCGTGGAGTGTGGTGGAGTCTCCTTCTTTGGAGGTTTTTAAGCAGAGGCTGGATGGCCATCTGTCTGAGTACTTTGATGGTGTCTTCCTTCACAGCAGAAAGAGGTTGGACTGGATGGCCCTTGGGAGTCTCTTCCAACTCTATGATTCTATGAATTCCTAAGTTCAGTATACTTTAGTCACCTCTTTTACTCAGACAGTGTAAGGTTTTGGGTCTCTGACTACGGCTTTGCAACATCCTGCCCGCAAGGGGCTTGGCCTGGATGACAGTCCTTGCAGGATCCTGCCTGCAGGGGCTCAGTTTTGATGATAGTTCTTGCAGAATCCTGCCCAGCTGACTGCTCTGATGCAGGGCAGCTGGAGCAGCCAGGAGCCAGTTATATAAGGGCTGGGCTATCTCTGCAGCCGTTGCCACAGCAATGTGGTCTCCAGTGCTGTCTGTAGCCCTTCCTAACTCTCTAGTGGTTCTCAACATGCTGACCCCTGCTGCCTTGGACTCTTGCTGTGCCCTCACCTTTGGCTTCCTGACCTAGTGCCTGTCTGTAGGGCCATCCCTGGTGCCAGTATTGGATGGCCCTTGCCACCTGTGCCTTGGACCCTGACAGAAGGGGAGGACTGTTGTGTTCTGTGAGCTTCTGAGGACCATCCAGAAGAACTATTCACAAAGAAGTAAATAATGAATATCTGCTTGGCTGTTTGGTCTAGCAGAGTTTTCTCACCATCTCTGCCACTCTATTCCTGCCCATCCCATTGTGGTGAGTCGGTCTTCTGGGAGCTGAATCTTCTGCTCCATCTTATCAGATGCTGTTTTCTTGGCTGAGTCACATGCATGCAAATTTAAGAACTCTATGTGCTCCCGCTTTGCATATTATGTTCCAAATGCAAACTTTTGGAAAGGAATAAAAAAAGGATCATATAGCTTTCACTATTTTGATCCTCTCCTTCCAGTCCAAAATCCTCTCTTACACAAGGCACTGTGGCATTACTAGAAGCACAGTTGCTTTGCATGAATGAGATCCCACCTTCTGTTGAAAGCACGTCCAAGTAAGGCTAGGAAAGATATCTCTGAAACCTTGGAGAGTCTGTGTAGACAGTAATGAACTAAATGGACTATTGGTCTATCTCAATATAGCAGCCTTTTCCATTTGCTATCAAGGAGTCTGCAATTGTTTTGGACTTCAGCTCCCATCAGCCTTAGCTAGCATGGCTAATGATGAGGGATTGTGAGAGCTGAAGTCCCAAATGGCCAGGGAAGCCCAAAGAACAGAGACTCTCTAATTAATTTATAACTTCTGAACTTTGTACCTCCAAGGTCCTGGGTTCAGTCCCCAGCAAGAAAAAAGGTGAGAACCTGCTTGAAGCACTGGAGTGCCCCTATGAGTAGGGATGCAAATCTTCATTTATTTTCTTCTCCAAGGACGTAATGAGTAATTTGCAATTTTCTTCTCATTGCATGAGAGACTTTAAAAACTGTGTAGTTTTCAAGAACTGTTGCAGTTCTAGACTTATTCTGTGCAAAAAAGAAAACAAAAGCACAATTGTTTGGTGCAGCAGACAGCATTTTCTGCACAAAAATGTTTTTGTGCAGAGAAAAATGATTTTCTGCACAACTTCAGTGGGTATTCCCACCTGCTGGTGCCAGGTGCAAAGAAATGTAGTTGAGATTCCCGGGTAGGATGGAACTCTCCCACCATACTATCCTCAAGACATACCCTCTGGCATTTCAAAATGCCAATTAGTGTTGACCACCCAAGGCCAAATTGGACTCCCTGGGGTCTAATCCACTATAAGATAACTTCATGGATTCCCCTTCGAACAGATTTAACAAGAACTGGTGTGGGACCCATAGCTTCCCAGTAGAAGCACTTCCATCAGTTCCTAACTTACTGGTACGTAAACTGGTGGTATAGGAAATTAAGGAGCACTTACAGTAATTTAGGAAGGATATAGACAAGTTGGAGCAGTTTCAGAGAAGAGCAACAAAAAATGATGGAGATCTAATGGTTTTAAGTTAGAGCAGAGTAGATTTTGACTGACATTGGGAGGAACTTCTTGACAGGAGGAGCAGTTTGGCAATGGAACCAATTGCCTAAAGAGGTGTCGGGGTGTCTTTCTCTGGACATCTTCAAAAAGAGGCTGGGCAGCTACTTGCTGGGGATGCTGTAGTTGGAGATTTTTCATGGGGGGGGGTGTTGGACTCAGTGGCCTATGAGGGCCTTTCCAACTCTGATTCTAATTTTGCACACGCTGTGCCACAAACATTGCATGATGTGCTTGGCACCTTTCCAAGCCAGGCTTTTCTGGAGCAGGCATAATATGTCTCGGAGTGCCCCGCGCCAGCTCGCTCCATTTGCGGTGACTGATTTCTGTTCGTTCTGCAGGATTTCTTCCTTGGAAAAGGCAGGGGGATGGCTTCTCCCAGCACATTTTGTCCTCTTTGTTTGGCCGAGAGTTTTGCCTCTTTGCGTTCTTGCTGCTAAATAAAAACCCTTTCTGGAATGTTTACAGCCACCAAGATGGCCATGGAGCCAACCGTGGCCTTGGCTCTTTCCCCACGAGTAATACCAAGCTTGGGGGTTTTTCATTTCCTGGGACAAAATGAAACCTTATTGAGTCAGGAGCTCTCTGATCTGTCAAACATCCTTGCTCCCAGCGGCCAGTATGCCAGAAGGGAGAGAAACAAGGAAGCCAAAAAATGCTATTGGTTTGGCTTTGAATGCAGCAGAAGTCTCTCCCTCTCTCTCTCCCCACCCCCTGTGACCATTTCTGCACCAGCCTGTTATAGCACAATGATTCCACTTGAAACATCCTATGGAATCCTGGGGTTTGCAGTTTTGGGAGGGGCCGGCCAGAGGATGTTGAAAGTGGAATCATCGCGCTATAACAGGCTAGTGCGGAAATAGCCTAGGTGACTTTAGATCTCCTCAAGTGGTAAAGGAGTGTTGCAAAAGTTGGAGAAAACGTTCAGATTTCCTGTTGTGGTTGTGTGCCCCCAAGTCATTTCTGACTGATGGCAATCCTAAGGAGAACCTATCCAACTGGTCCAAAACGGGGCAGCCATTGTGGTTACAGGTGCATCAAGGGGTGAGCATATCACGCCAATGTTAAAATCACCCCTTTATTTGGTGTAACAAACTCTTGAACCCTTTTTGTTGGAGCCAGTCAGGATGGAAATTAGTACCACTCTCTACTTTCAGATCTCATTTTGGCTGATAAACTATAGCCATGTCCGCACTAGCCTGTTATAGCACGATGATTCCACTTGCAACATCCTATGGAATCCTGGGGTTTGCAGTTTCGGGAGGGGAAATGGCAAACCTGAGGATTCCATAGGATGTTTCAAGTGGAATCATAGCGCTATAAAAGTCTAGTGCAGAAATGGCAATACTCTTGTCTTTCCCAGTAGGTTCAGATAAAAGGAAATTACTGTACCTTTGCCTAGCTTGTGCGTTCTTCCTCGCTGATACCTTTGCCATCTTGACCACTTTCTGATCATACGTTCCACTTAGAGGGTATGCCAGACTCAGCATTTCACAGATGAAAAGTGGGACACACGTGGCTGATGTACCTTGGGCGTGTCACATATTCTCAGATCTGTCCTAGTTGGAATGCCAGATCCTAACAGCTAACAATATTTTTCAGGCCATAGACGAATGAACTATAAAATATACTCGGGTCTCCATGTCTTTTTTTAGATGTCAAATGGAGTTGCTATTGGTGTATATATAAACTATTATTTTCTGCAAACAACAAGACAGATTTTCTAGGCTGTCTGCTTCTGGCATAACAGACACTTGGCTTTTCACTCCTGGCCTGGTGAAAAAGGGAGATGGGATCTTGCCACCGTGCTGATATTTCTGGAGGTTGGCTGGGAACATGTTACTGATTTGCAAAAGAAATGGTATGCAAGTGACCTTCCCTATTCTTATGGCGGATAAAGCTCACTTGCATCTGTTCAGAGTTTCAAACTCTTGCCATTTCCGCACTAGACTGTTATAGTGCTATTATTCCACTTCCAACATCCTATGGAATCCTAGGGTTTGCAGTTTTGGGAGGGGCCTCAAACCCCAGGATTCCATAGGATGTTGGAAGTGGAATAATAGCCCTGTAACAGTCTAGTGAGGAATTGGTGTCCATTCTTCCTGAAAGCCAGCACACCGCCGCGGTTTAAGTGTTCGACTAAGTCTGAATACCTGCTTGGCCATGGAAACCCACTGGGCAAGTCACACTCTCTCAGCCTCATGCAAAGGCCAGGGCAAAATTCTTCCCTTGGGGGCCCAATGGGCTGCCTCCATTTGGGTGCTATGAGTAAAGACAAGGCTGTCTATGAAAGTCTTTGGGGCTTCAAAGAGTCACCCTAAAATGTTTAGGCATGCAGTTTTCATCTCTGCAGCCTGTCTGAACCCGTTAAATACACTTGATATGTGTTAGTCTATTGAAAAGGAGTCTATGTTTGAATTATTTTTATCGTTCCATATTGTTTTGCTTTATGACTTCATGAAGGTTGGGGTGTTTTCCCCCTCTCGTTTCAAATGGTTTTCAAATGGTTTTTAGTCGGTTTAGATTGATTTAAATTGTATGGCACCCTGCAGTCTTGTGATGTAGGGCGTGCTTGGAAATATTTCCAAGATAAATTATTTTATCCATTTAAATGCTTTCAGCCTGCCCCATATCACAGTTAAAAGCCCTTTCTGGCTTTTTAATTAACCCCGTTTTGGCATATTTAGGACTGGATTTTCTGCTCCAGTTTCTAACTGGCAAAAATTGGGATGGGGCAAGATTAGGGTGGAAGGAGGGAACAAAACTAGAAGTAACCAGACATTCACTTCCGGTCTCCCCCCCACAAGGTTTCCTTAGGCAGGGAATTCTCAGAGGCAGTTTTGCCAGTTCCTTCCACTGAAATATTGCCTACAGTGCCTGATATTCCTTGGTGGTCTCCCATCCAAGGACTAACCAAGGCTGACCCAGCTTAGCTTCCACGATCAGACAAGACCTGGTACCCTTACCTGTTTTATGTGCTTTTGCAGTTTGCTGCTAAACATTGGCAGTGTGCCTTGTGACAAATTTGGGGTTTTCTGTGTGTGTGCATTGCAGCCCTTGTGCCAATGGGATCAGAAATGGTCCCACTCTGGTTTGCACCGGCTTCTCCTCAGAACTGGGGACAGATGATCTGCTTATGCTGCTCCGTTGTACTTTGTGCACCTGGATGAGACGGTATCAATACTCCACCTGCTAACTTTTTTGGAAACCCAAACAAAGCCATTCACATTCTTGCCACTCTCATCCTAGCGATACGGGTGCCAACCTCTGAGCTGCCCAGACTGTGCCAAGGGGTCGAACAAACCAAGAAGTGAAGCAAGAATGAGGCACCTTTTTGCCTTTCTTTGGGCCCCTTCTGGGCAGCCACAGATCCCAAGGTGGTTCATGGGGCCAGGAATTCACCTCTCCGCTTCAGGAATGGGAAATCACAGCAGAAGCATTGTCTCCGAGGCCTAAAATCTCCCCCTTGTTCTTCCGTAACTCTACTCCCACTCCGGGAAACACAGAAAGGGAACATCAGGTTCTGCATTTTTGCCAAGCGTGACGTCAGTGGTAACTTCTCTTTTTTGCATGAGACTACGGAGGGTTAACTTTCTTCTTTCAAACTGCACAGTTATAGTGCTATGATTCCACTTTGACTGCCATCGCTGCATCCTATGCAATCCTGGGATATGCAGTTTGTTGAAGCATCCCACCCCACTGGCCTTAGGACCACCAGCTTCTTCTCTCTGTGGGCATGATCCAATATCAGGGAGGCATAGCAAAACTCTTCAAACATAGAATTATGCACCAATGGTGTTACACGAACTGCATGTTGAATGTGCGCACTGGAGACCTTTCACACTACATAGTTATAATTCTACATTAACTGCCATAGCTGCATCCTTTGGCATCTCGGGATTTGTCGTTTGGTGAGGCGCTAGATCTCTCTGGTTGAGAATTCTAAGTACCCTTCTTTAAATTGCCCATCCTTGGCTTACACAGCATACAACATAGCAACTCAAGTGGACTATAATTGTGTAGTGTGGAAGAGTCTCTGAATACATATTATATTATTTTGTCCTGGTTTGATTTCTGGCAAGGTCCTTATTCTTTCCAAGAGCAACATCCCGCTTCCCTCTTCAGACAATGAGGCAGGAATGAGCAAAGTACGGACCTCCAGATGTTGCCTGACTCCAGTTCCCAACCCTCTTATCCAGTGCAGCCAGTGGTGAGGAATGCTGGGAGATGGAGTCCAAAAACATCTAGAGAGCCCAGTGATTTCCATCTCATCCTAAGTCTAATGTTCATTTCCAGATAGGGTAGACCTATGCCACAGTTGCAGCCTAAGGATTTGTAGTTTGCTGAGGTATTCGGATATCTCCGCCAGTGAGTGCTGTAGTGCCTTCCCAGACTTGAAATCCCAGTAATGTGTAGGATGCAGCCATAGCAGTTAAAATGGTCCAAAGTGTTGTAATTTTGTAGTGTAAAAGACTGGTTGGTCAACACATGTATAACCTCCAACTGTCCCATGCTCGTTTCTCTTCCTTCCCAATTTCTCGTCTGGTTTTAAAATGTCCCAGTTTCCCCTCCACCTCCTTGCTCAGCTTGCTTCATAGAATAATAGAATCATAGAGCTGGAAGAGACCTGGAGGGCTATAGAGTCCAACCCTATTCTGCCAAGCAGGACAACACTCAAAGCCCTCCCTTTGACAGATGGCCATCCAGCCTCTGTTTAAAAACCTCCAAAGAGACTCCACCACACTCCAAGGCAGCAGCATATTTCACTGTCAAATTGCTCTTACAGTCAGGAAGTTCTTCCTAATGTTTAAATGGAATCTCTTTTTCTGAAGCCTGAAGCCATTGCTCCATGTCCTAGTCCCTGGAGCTGCAGAAAACAGGCTTGCTCCATCTTCCATACGACATCCCTTCAAATATTTAAACATGGTTATCACGTCAACTCTTAACTTTCTTTTCTCAAGGCTCAACATACCCAGCACCCTCATAGGGCTTAATGGTTTCCAGGCCTTTTGCCATTTTGATAGCCCTTCTCTGGACTTGTTCCAGCTTGTCAATATCCTTCCTGAACTGTGGTGCCTAGAACTGGACACAGTAGTCCAGGCTGGGTCTGACCAAAGCAAAAACTGAGTTGCATTCCACTTTGCAAACTGAGTTGTATCCCATTATCTCATCAGCGAGCCGCCGGTATTCCAGAGCAAAGGGGGAAGCTTCTTACGTTGCCCAAGACTGTTGGAAGGTCACCATTCGTTTCGGAGCTTTGGTCCTGAAAGCCCGTACTATGCGATCCTGTTTTCCTTCTTGGGGGAAGCAAAAGAAATAAACACACTTTTTAAAAAAGCAGGGGAAGTGATGCTTTCCTTGAGGAGATCCCCTTTGCTAATCCTGGTTTATCGTTAATCATGCTTAATGTATTGACACACACAGAGTATTATTCCTATTGATGGTGTTGCAGGCATTCCTATGTAAATTGCAAGATTTTTTTTTCTGCTTATAATAGTAGGTGTGTGTGTGTGTGTGTGTGTATGTATGTTCTTCCTCATTTGTAACTTTTGCCCTTGTGCTGCCTGGACTTTTGCCCCTACTCTGATGTTGTTTGGCTACACATCTCCTAGTTTCCATCCCGGAAATGTTGGAGCCGGAGAGGTATAACGGTCCGAGCATCGGACGACAACTCTGGAGACCAGGATTCACATCCTTGCTCAGCCTTGGAAACCCACTGGGTGACCTTGGGCAAGTCACATTCTCTCAGCCTCAGAGGAAGGCAAAGGCAAATCCCCCTCTAAAGAAACAACTTGAATGCTTTTGTTGTTGGAAGGAGCCCTGGTGGCGCAGTGGTTAAATGCCAGTCCTGCAAGCCACAAGGTTGTGAGTTCGATCCTGCCCGGCTCCAAGGTTGCCTCAGCCTTCCATCCTTCCGCAGGTCGGTAAAATGAGCACCCAGCTTGTTGGGGGCATGTATAGAAATGTTTCGAAATACATGCTATTTGTAAGTTGTTTGTTGCCTCGATCCATATGGAGAGGCGGGATACAAATAAATCATCATCATCATCATCATCATCATCATCATCTTCTACTCTAAAGTTGGGACTAGCCATTTCAGGCTGGCAAACCCTCCTCCTCCTCGGGTTTCCAAACTGTTTGCCGTGGCAGCGTTCCAGGAAACCGAGGACGATTCCAGAAGCCTCGGCAAAAAGTAGACCGTTTGGAATTCCACCTCCCACATGGCAATGGGAGGCGAACGCCTTAATTAGTTGTCAGTTCGGTAGCCTGCCATTTTTCTGTCCAATTAATTCTTTTGTCCTGGACCGGATAAAAGGAGACAAAGGCCCGCGAGAGCAGTAATGAATCATTAACATTCAACAGTTCCTTCTCCCTCCCATTCCCGCTCTCTCTCGGCTTCTCACCAGAAAGCGGTCATTTCTTGCAATGGTCCTCTGTGTGTTGTGTGTGTGTGTTGTTTCAACTTCACTCTACCGCAAACAACACACTTTTTTCATTCCAAAAAAGGAAGATGGAGAAGAGCAAGACTTTACCTTTTTCCCACAGAGAAAAATCCACTGCCTTTGGATGATCGAAGGAGACTCTCTGGACCTTGGGACAAGTCCGAGGCAGTAGGTCTTGTCTCCAACATGGCCTCCATCCCGCGACGAGTCCACCGGTGGCTTCGGGGCTTTTGTAACAGGTCCACATCCTTCTCCGCCTAGAGAAGAAACTACTGAGCAAACTCACACTGGAGAACAGAGTCATAGGCTAATGTATAGGTTAATAAATAGGACAATGACATAGAATCATGGAAGAGACCACAATGGCCGTTGAGTCCAAAACCCTTCTGCCGTGCACACTCAAAGCACCCCCAGCAAATGGACATCCAGTCTCTGTTTAAAAACCTCCAAAGGTGGTGGCTCCACCAAGCTTCAAGACAGCATGTTCTGCTGTTTAATGGCTTTTACCATTAGGAAGTTCCTCCTGATGCTTAGATGAAATCTCTTTTCTTGTAGTTTGAATCCATTGCTCCATGTCCTAGTCTCTGGAGCAGCAGAAAACAAGCTTGCTTCGTCTTCAACATGACGTCCCTTCAAATATCTGAACATGGCTCTCACGTCACCTCTTAACCAACTTTTCATCAGGCTAAATATTCCTGGCTCCCTGAGCCTCTCCTCATAGGTCACGGTTTCCAGACCCTTCACCTCTGGACACAGTTCAGCTTGTCAACATCCTTCCTGAACCATAGTGCCCAGAACTGGACACAGTATTCCACATGAGGTCTAACCAAAGCAGAATAGAGTGGTATTATTACTTCCCTTGACCTAGACTAAATTCCTATTGATGCATCCTAGAATTGCATTGGCTTTTTTAGCTGCCGCATCACACTGCTGACTCATGTTCAGTTTGTGGTCGACTAAGATTCCTAGATCCCTTTCATACGTATTGTTTTCAAGCCAGGATCTCCCATCCTATATCTGTGCATTTCATTCTTTCTTCCCAAGTGTAGTACCCTACATTTCTCCCTGTTAAAATTCATTTTGTTAGCTTTGGCCAAGCTCTCTAATCTGTCAAGGTCATTTCCAACTCTGATTCTGTCCTCTGGGACATTAGCTATCCCTCCTAATTTGGTGTCATCTGCAAATTTGATGAGCATGCCCTCTATTCCCTCATCCCAATCATGCGCAGACAGCTGGACTGGACTTCACTGGTCAGAGGGCCTACCGATGATAGCCAAAGGGCCAGCTATGGTCTATGTATCTGATGCTAACCAGTGATTGATTGATTAGTATCAAATCCCTAAAAATATCTCTCTGCAAATTAATAAACGTTGTTAATTGCTGTCCAGAAGTTTGTGCAAACTACACCAGGCAACTTGAACAAAGAGGAAATAAAATGATTAGAGGTCAGCTAATGGGGGATAACCTGCCATCCTTTTATTTCATAATTTAGTTACTCTTCAACATGACATGTTCTCACACGCTGCCAGAAAACCCAAAAGAAACTTGACTTATCAGCCTTGATTCCTCTTTCCTGTGTATTTTACTTAATACTTAAGAATCCAATGACATAGAAATCTTTTATTCTAAGTTCCCCATTTCTTCTACTGGAAGGTGAAATCCTGATAGGAAAGGTGGGGACACATTAATGAAAAGCCCGGTATTTATACTGGATGGGGCTTTTTCATATCAGTAAAAATCTGATGATCATCGATAAAACAAATTTCCTCTTTCTCACTCAATGATATAGCTGTGTGGCTAAAGCAAATAATCTCCCTCTTAATAAAAGAGGAACCTTCTCGTTCTTTGCTGAAATCTTGCTCAAGTTTTATTATTTGAAGGTTGAGATAATACAGAAATAGGATTAATATCAGAGTTTAAAGAGAAGTTTTAAAAGATCCCCATCCTTTGATAGCTTGGAAATATTTTCAGCTGCAAATGTGTAAATTCCAAAAGAATAACCCAAGACAGAGGGAGAAGGAACCTCATTAAACCAACAAAATAGCTTCACACTTGTTGCATTTTGAGACACAACTCTGTTTTGCACTAAAAAAAATAAAAGTAACCAGTTACAGGTAGTTGGACCTCATTGCTTCAGATCTCATGGGTCTTTTGCACATTTCTTGGGTTTCCTGAAGCCAGCAGGAATTCCAATTATTATGTTATGCATCTTTAAAAATTGACTGATTTATGGCAATCCTATCCGAAGACTTTCTTACCTGGGGCCATTTCTGCACTAGCCTGTTATAGCGCGATGATTCCACTTTCAACATCCTCTGGAATCCTGGGGGTTGCAGTTTCAGGAGGGGCCGGCCGGCATGACTTTGCTGGCCGGCCCCTCCTGAAACTGCAAACCCCAGGATTCCAGAGGATGTTGAAAGTGGAATCATTGTGCTATAACAGGCTAGTGCAGAAATGGCCTGGGTTTCTTCTATGGTGGTTTGCCATGGCTTGCCTGTGAGGTCGAGAGAGTGTGACTTGTCCATGGTCTTTTGGGTAGATTTCCAGGGCTAAGTGAAGATTCAAACCTTCACCTCCCAGCATCTTAATCCAGCACCCAAACTACTTTGTCAGGCTTGGTGTAGATGGTTAGGTGCCTTCAAGTCAACTCTGGTCATTTCCGCACTAGACTGTTACAGTGCGATTATTCCACTTTCGACATCCTATGGAATCCTGGGGTTTGCAGTTTAGGGAGGGGCCTCAAAGGTCATCCTCACAGCCCCCCCCAAACTGCAAACCCCAGGATTCCATAGGATGCTGAAAGTGGAATAATAGCACTGTAACAATCTAGTGCAGAAACAGCCGAAGTTTTCTAGTTTGCTTGTTTCCCCCCACCCCACGAGAAATGAATAAATATATCTACAATGGGTGAATAAAAGGCATTTTTTTTTAATTTTATCAAATGGATCTGTACAAAAGTTAGCATTACTTAGTCGGAAGCTAGTGAACAGAACAGATAAAACAGCTGACCAAACTTTATACAGAAAAATAGATTGCATAAAAAGGAATTTCCGTTCTCAACCCGGCTCCCCAACCCCAAATTCCCAAAAGGCATCAAGAAAAAACAACAGAAAACCCACCATTTCAGGAAAACAAAACAAAAAACCAAGAATACGAAACAGAGAGAGAAAAAAAAAAGATAAGATAGATAACCTCTGAAAGTTTAAAGATTTATAAAGTGTTTTTTTTTTCTTAAAGGCACAACATTACCATTAAAGTAGGTGGTTATTATATGCTCAGCATACAATGGAACAAATTATCAATGAAATATTAGTCTAGACTCTAACAAACTAACCAAAATATAGTGGAGAACATTTATTTTCACAGCTTTGATTGATGACATCTGGTCCCTAAATAGGCAACATTAAAGTGAAACTTAATCCGTAACTTCCGCTGAAAATGTCATTTCTTGAGACTAGCTGGGCTCCCAGTCCTGTCCAAGAATTCAGCTATGGCTTCAAATTTAATTTAACAGGTTGAAACTAGCTGGCACGGGGATGGGGAATCCACTGGCGTTTTCCTTCCACATTTACGCTCAAGTAGCCTCTGGGAAGAGAGGGAGCCTCTAAAATTCACATTTTGCTTTAATTCCTGGATATGACAACATCACATAATGCACAATAGCTGGAATGGGTCACTGGAACTGTGGATTATGTCTTCCCCTTGGAATGATCTATGGACTTGATCCAGCAGAAAGCTAGAACACATCCTAAAAAATATAAATCATCTGGGTTTGGGGGGTGAAAAAGGGCTGATTCCACCATATGAAGTTTCAGGGACTGTGAAGGCACTCAACTTAGAATGGCCACCAATGGCCCAGGCTCAGCATATAAGCTTAAAAACAAAAGGAACTTGTTCCAAGAGTTTTCAAGGGTCTTGTTTTGTAACCTCTTAAGACCACCTGGTTCAACTCAACTGCCAATCCATGGTGGAGAACTTTGAAGTTCAGGTACTTGTTGTGGTGGCCCCCAAAGACACCTCAACTGGAGTCCATCCAAATCCATACAGCTGCATGGAAGCACATGCTGGCAGAACAGTTGTAACTGTTCCCATGGCCACCAGGAGCATGTCTTTTGTAAATCTAATGGATCTTAACAAGCTGGTGTGGAGTAATGGTTTGACTGATGGGTGAAGACTCCAGGAAACAAAAGGTCAAATTCTTGCTCAGCCATGGAAGTTGACCACCTCAGGCAAATCCAACCCTCTCCGCTCAGAGAGAACTAGCCCTGCACTGTGATAGGGATGGCTCATACCACAACTACTCTGTGACTGGGGAGGGGGGAGTCCATTTCCCCTTCAGCTCCTGTGAGGACTGCAACTAAGCTTACCAGGAATGGAAGAGCTCAAGGATTGTGTGTGCGGCAAATGATGCCATCATTCCACCCAAGCAAAAAGTTGGAGTCCTTGGAGTCCTGGGTCCACTATACCACTGCTGTCAAAGATGGGGATAGGAAATGTCAAAACGCATCAGGGGACTAGTGCAAACAGGAGAGCTTCACCTGACTGTGGCTCCAACAATCTTAGACTCAAGCCACCTTGAGATCCATTTTGGGAGAAAGACTACAATTCAAATTTTTCAAAAATCCTGCTTCTTTAAAAAAAAAAGATTTCCCTGTTATACCAAGCAGGGATCACCCCCTTGAATCCAGTTGGCAGTTAAGTGCTGGACCAAGGCTGGAGAAATCTGTGGGCATCCCAGCCATGGACGATGAATTACAATTCCCCTCATCCCTCACCAATGGTTAGGCTGGCAGGAACTGATGGAAACTGGAGCCCAACAGCATCTGGAGGGACAGCTTTGACTTCATTCAATGTCCACAACCAAACTTTTAAGAGTCGCTCCTTTGTGAGATGAAGAGGGGTTTGGAAAAAAAAGGACTGAACAAACCCAACACCTACGAGCCCTGATGGAACTTCCATGGACGGTCGCAGTGAACCTCTGAGTTTCAGCCACTGGGGACAATTCATTTTGGGTCCACCATGTCAACTCTTATCTCCTGGTCATGAGCCCCCAAAAGATTGGCTGATTTTCTTAACTGGAATACTGGGTTAGATCAAGGCTGGGGAAACTGGGCTTCCCCGAAGCTGCCCTGCTACAACTCCCATCATCCTCACTGTGCTGGCAAGGGAATGATGAGAACTAGGGTTCAGGAACATTTGTGGGAGGCACATGCTCTCCCTGTCTGGAATTTGATGGACGACTTGCTTATCCAACATGGCATGGCTTGGCTTACGCTCCGTGCAAAGACTGATGTTAACTTATCCCTTCTCCCTGCAAAATCAGTCCAATGGTTCATCGTTTCTCCCCTTCTCCTTCATGCCCTTTACACTTAAATTATTTTTTTTCAGAAGCATTTCAAATTCTGCCTTTGCAACTACATCCAAATGGTGCAATATACCTACATTTCTAAAGTGGGGTGGGGAAAATGATCACCTTGTCTCCACTAATTTATCCTTTTACACCCCTTAAAAATCTTTCTTTTCTTTAAAAAAAAAATCTACTTCTTGCACAGAATTACTTCATTAATCAAAAAGACAAAATGACACGGAACATAAATACATATTTAACAGATTTACCCCAAAACAATGACCCAAAAACAAAATCAAAACACTTTTTCTTTTTGTGAGCTTAACACACTTATTGTTTGTTTGTAAGCTTCCAAACAAAATGTTAATTACAGCCAAACCTTGCTTAGAAGAAATCGCAACTAAAACGAAGAAAAGCTGGCATTAGTTGGTTGGTCCCAGTAGATTCTTGAATGGTCCCTCAGTATTGTTAATTAAATGGTTAGGATTTTTTTTTTAAAAAAAATCTACATGGGTTCTCTGTGCCCATCTCCAAATTGCAATAGACCCTTGAACACCATTTCCTCCTTCAAAATTTTGCACTGTCTTCCGTTCAAATCACGTGCCGTTCTTCCAGTCCTCACAGAGGAGTTGGAATATCCCATCCTTCATTTAATCAGAAAGCAAAATATCCGTCCAGGAACTATTATCTTTTTCCTCCATTACTCGTTATTAATTGTTATTATTAATAATAAAGAAAATAGAACTCTTGTCTTTGAAAATTTAAAGATTTTGGAAAGGGGATGTCCAGGCATTCGGAGAAGAAAAAGAAACAGGAGGCACTTGAGACAGCGAACTGATGCTCCGTGATAGATTTTTGCCTTCATCATTCCACTTTTTGTTGGTTTGTGTAGTGCATATGTTTTGGGTGGAAGAGGATAAGCCAGAATCACAGTTCCCCTCCTTCCGTCCCCTCTCAAGGCCTTGTCAGGGTCGTGTAGACGGGCTGGTCCCAGTTCGCGGTGGGGCTGTGCGAAGGAGGGATGGATAAGCTGTTAAGGATCGGGGTTGCGTATGGCCGGCGGGAGGAATGGAAGTAGGGGTACTGGTAGATGCTGGAAGCGTATCCCGGGTACGGGTTGTAGTAGTTGGAACTCTGGAGGTCTGTGTAGTCACACTGGGAGCTGGAGAAAGAGGCCGTGGCCGAGGCGGAGGACACGGTTGTCGCGCACGCTTGGGCGCTGTAAGATCCGTAATCGGAGTGGGTCGGAGAGCTGTGAGACTGGTCGCTGTAATGGCTGGGGCTCAGCTGTTCCGTCTTGATGTGAGGCCTCTGCTGCCCACCTTCGGTGGAGGATGGAGAGGCAGAGCTAGGGCTTTTGTGAGTCCAAACCTGAGCCGCCGCTCCACCACTGCCTCCACTACTGCCGGCGTTGGCTGGATGAGAGTAGGAGGCCCCGTAAGACCCCGCTGTAGAGTTCTGCCCGTGGTCCGCCGGCATGCTGGAATGACCATTGAGAGGCAAATACTGGTCAAACTCGTGGACGTCAAAGGTCTCCATGTTGTTGATCACCTCACTGCTCAGCTCTGAGATGTCCACGTTGCTGAAGTCGATGTTCTGTCGGCCGCTCTCCACTTGGCGGCGCCCTTCGTGCTTCAACTCCTGCTTGCTCCCGTGGTGAAGGTCTGTCTTAGGGGTGGTCGGCGGGGTAGGGGGTCCGTGGGTCTGACCTAGGGACAAAACACATTTCAAAGGCTGTTACTTCTTTGAGACACGAACGACTGAGTGATCTTCTTTTGGGGGCTCCTAGCCTTGAATGCTGCCCTCCGTGATAGCCAAGTGATGCAACAACACACAAGAACATTTTGCATAGACTAAAGCACTCACTGACACCCCAGTGAAGAAAGAGCAACTCAGACAGATAACAAACTGAAGCACACATGGGGCCACCTTATACTGAGGCCACTTCCACACTAGCCTGTTATAGTGCTATTATTCCACTTTCAACATCCTATGGAATCCTGGGCTTTGCAAACCCCAGGATTCCATAGGAGGTTGAAAGTGGAATCATCGCACTATAACAGACTCGTGCGGAAATGGCCTAAGAGACATCAAGAAGGCTTGGAACAGGGAAAAGAGGAGGTGTTATATTCACAGCCAGGGTTCAGCCACGGCATTAAGGTGAAAACAAACTGGGGTGCCATATTGTGGAGAAGAACAGTTGGTTGATTCTCCATGTTTTCAATCCTGCATCAGGATCTTTCCTTTTAAAGTCAAGAAGTGAATTTCTGGATTACTTCCTGTTGAAAAAAAGACCTCTCTTGGACCAAAAATGCCTGATGCGGGGCTGAACACGTGGTAGATTTTCTCCCCATATGTGCTAGGGAAAGATGGACGGATATTTTCCTGCATCATAAATATGTGTGTGTGTGTGTGTGTGGATTGTTGAATTTTTTTTTTAACCTTTTTACCTAAAAGTCACAATATTCATGTGTGAAACAAAACAACCATTTCAGGTAAGCCTTCCATAAGCAGACAAAAATATTCTGAATTTTCCAGAGACCACATCTTCCAAAATGAATCCAGAGGTGACCTTTTCCTTCACTGGCTGCTACTTTTCTTAAGATTTTGGTGGCCAAACTTATAGCTATACAGGGCTTTTTTTTTTTTTTTAAATGCTATGGAGAGCTGGTAAGGTAGGCTCATCAGCTCCCCCTTTCCTCTTTGTTTTGATGCTCACGAGCGCTCCGTAAGAGCTCCTTGCCTGATGTGGGCAGGCACAAACAGCTACAGTAGACTCCACTGGATTAGACGCTGATTTTTCCCTGGCTCAGGCTGTATTGCATTGTTTACTGCAACCTGACACTGAAAGTCTGTGTTTCTCCTGCCCAACTTCACTATCCTCCCAGTGCCAATGCTGCTAAAAAATGTCCAGCTAGACAGAGGACAAGGGGACCAGGAACCATAAAAACACTTTTCCAAAGGGAGTTTCTTTATCAGAAGCTTTGTTGACTGTGCTTATATGACTGGGGGCTTGCCCATTACCTGTCTCCTGATCCTTTAGTTGGAGATGCACAGAACTCAACCTGGGACTCCAGCTGTACCAAGATGCACTCTGAGGTTGAAGTTTGGTGCCTCCCTTTCCCTTACCTGCGTGGTCACTATGGTGATGGGTTTCACTCATGGACCCCAGTCCAGTGTCTGTTTTGTAGATCTGGTTCCCGCCGTGATGGCTCAGTTCAGCTCCAGAATCCGAATCGCTCTGGCCCGCTTTGACGCTTTTCCTCCGGCGGGGCTGGTATTTATAATCGGGGTGATCTTTCTTGTGCTGAACTCTCAGCCGCTCTGCTTCCTCCACAAAGGGGCGCTTCTCGCTTTCACTCAGCAAACTTTTTAAGAAAGATGGAGAGAGAGAAGAGAAAAGATTTGTAGTCTTAGAATATAGATTATTAAATTCCAGTTTCCTTAGCCACAGAGGAAAGTGCAACCCTACTTTTACAGGCTGGATTTAACAGTTAGCAGACAATATTTTTAAAAACTTATGGCTGAGAAGCTACACCACGGTCTAAATTTTGCAACTTGATGAATCGGTAGCTATGTTGCAGAAGTGCGACGAAGCCCTGTTGGTGAACCGTGAAGATGCACATCTGGGAAAGGTATCGCATTGCACACTGGCATCAGGGACATGAGAGGCGGACTTGGCGCCCCTGTTGTGCTCCAGCACTTCCTTGCCAGTGTGCACACATGCTCTAGGAGTGCCCCAGTGCACATCGGGGCGACGGTGCATCACTTATTCCACTGGTTACCATTGCACAAGAAAGGCCCATATGCTGTAACCTCACGGTAGCCCCAAGGTGAATACGGCACTGCAAAGCTGTGGGTCTATGTGCCTGCCCATTGATGGCGACCCCATGAATTTCAGAGGGTTTTCTTAGGCAAGGAATACAGTTGGCCCTCCACACTCTCTACGGCTAGGGGTGCAGGACCCTCACAAAAGTGCAAAAACCTCAAATATCATAATGTCTGTGTGTGTCTGTAGGAAGGAGGGCAAGGCACGGTGGGAAGCGAGGCAACCAGGGTCCAGGTCAGGGAAAGGAGGGGGAAGGAAGGGCCCCCTGTATTTCCTCTCTCTTGCACATTTCCTTCTTTGGTTGTGGGGGGGGCATCAGGAAAGGGTTTGTGGTGCTGAGAAATCGGGCCGTGGCCAGGCAGTGGGTGGTGGTGGAGGATGAGGAGGAGGATGAGGAGGAGGAGGAGGAGGAGGAGGAGCAGAGGCAGATTTTTAAAGGTCTGCATAGACTGATTGGAGCTGTCAAAAGGAAAGGTTCCCCTCGAAAGGAAGCGCCCGAGGTGGGAGGAGGGAAGGGTTAAAGAAACTCGCAAACAATCAAATCAGTGAAAGTCAAACCTGCAAATGTGAAGGGCTGACTGTACTTGGAGCTGGTTTTACCGGTTCCTTCCTCTGAAATATAGCCTACAGCATGTGGTATGCTTGGTGGTCTCCCATCCAGGCTAACCAGAGCCGAACCTGCTTAGCTTCCAACGTCAGCCAGGATCTGATGCCCTTGGGGTACTTAGGCCCCATTGCAAAATTTCTCCGTTCTATTTCCCACACACTGTGTTCCAAGTTTCAAAATGCTAAATGTGGGGTTTGACACAAATGTTTCAAAGACATTTCAATGTCAGCGTTTAGATGCTGCACTGAACAGGTTTCAATACATATTAACAATCATACACACAGTCTGTGAATGTTGCATTTCATTCTCCCACGACACACGACGCCAACTCAGGGTAATACTTCATGCGTCTGATGCCTGATCCTAATTCACAGAAGCTTATTGCGCCATCATAAAGGCAGCTAAGTCTTGCAAGTCCCACGAAATCCCTCGTCCCTTTTGCAGCAACGAACTAGCCCTCTGCAAACAAAGAATGTTTCAGAAAGTCCAGGAAGCTAATTCAGCCCAGGAATAAAGTCTAGTGGAGATATTTGAGCAAGCAGTTCACCACCCCCAACAAAATCAGCAGAGCTTCATACTTCACTTCGGCTAGCCCCGTCTCCCATTAATAGCCAATATCCTGGGGAATGTAGAATAGGGGTCTGCTTGTGGCCTTACATCTCCAGGAGACCAAGTCCCTGGTCAGTTATAGAAACCCACCGGGTGCCGCTGAAGGAATCACACTCTCCTAGGAAACGACAAACTCCTCTGGCCAAGAAAATTTCATTTTTAGTGGCAGCATGGTTTGAGTATTCGTCTAGGATTTTGGAAGACCAAGGTTCAAATCCTTGATCAGCCACAGAAACCGGTCGGATGACCTGGGGAAAATCACACTCTCTCAGCCTCAAAGGGGAGGCATGAGCAAACCTCCTCTGCAAAATATCTTGCCAAGAAAGTCCCATTGAGTTGCAGCCGACTTGAAAGCACATAACAAGAACAACAACAAAGGAACGGTGTCACTTTCTGCTCCAGTTTGCCTTAACGAAGTATTTGCTAACAAGAATCCCTTCTCCGGATTGTACGTCACGGATCAGCTTTGCCGTTCACATGACCTGCAAAGTCTAAACTAAACATTTTTACAGATGACCATTTTGCATACTTCCAAACTATCGGGATGCAGTTTCAAACGTCTGTTACAAGATTCGGTATTATTCTTTCCCCTTTCCCTTAAAGAATAACAAGTAACACAAAATCCCCCTTCTTTGGGAAACTGTGGTTCTTCCCTTTCTTAATTTTTCTCCTTTAACAAGACGTGATTTTCTTCCTCCACAAACAAATGTCCGAATTGTCCAGCGAGCAAGTGGCAGTACACACAGAATAATTAAAACCCTACATTTCCTTACATTCAGCTTACTTCTGAGTAGACATGAATAGGCCAGCACAATAAGGCTAGAATCTTTTGCCCACTTCTTTGGAAGGAGTGCCGTAAACAAAGCGGGATTGAAGTCTAGGTAAAGGCAGGACAGCCTGATAGAGGATATTTTCATTTTTGGAAGATCTCAATTTGCAAATGCAAATTATGGTAAAACATTGCCTCATCAAAAATGTTTTAATAACTGAAAGCAGATCCATAGCAACAATTAACAGCAAGCAGGTTGCTAAATTAATTTTATTTGTCGTAATTCTTGACAAACAGAATTTCCATTTTTATTTTTATTTTTTGCTTGCATTTCTGGGTGATGAATAGGTTTTTACGTTCTTGCAGCAGCCTCTGGTAAGGGCAAGATCGCATTTGGAAAGGAAAACCACAAGCAACTCTTTGCATCCACCTCTCAATTGCAGGCGACACCGGCTTGAACCATCGGCATTAAATGACATATTGATCAGACAATTTGGGTGTGAATTTTTGAACAAAATCTGCAGGCAGCTGGCATGTTTAAGAACATGCAAGTCAAGGGTGGGGGAACCTCAGAGACCAGAGAACAGCCAAAGTTTATAAAAGAGCAGTTTGGCTTCCTTTCCTTTCCTATGCAAAATGCAGATTTATGAACCCATAGATGGGGCAAAGAGGTGGACAAAACACAGAGCATTTTTCAGGCACCGTGGAAGACGAGAACAATAGAGCTAATGCACCGATTTCTCATTCAGCTCTAAAAAATGGACAGATTTAGGACACACGGTTTTAAACAGCCACAAACCACTCTCTGCCGGGCTCGTTCTATTCCTTGCACATTTATTTACAGTTTTACTCTCCCGTTCGCTACTTTTTAGAGCTTTTTCTGTTCGGAGAAGGAAAACATCAGCAACAGTTAACTGCTACATTCCTTTCCAAAGGGCTCCCAGTCCAAATAATGGGCAACTTGAGTCAATTAAAAAAAAAAAAACCTTTCTACATCTGCATATTTTTTCTACATCATGTTCCCCTTCACACAAAACCTATCTTTCCCACGCGGAACTTTCTTATTCACGTGTTGGTGAACAGAACTTGAAAAATAACTGCAACTTTCCAGTCTGCTCGGAAGTAAGCTCCACTGAACTCAACTTGCATCAAAAATGATAAAAAGAATTTCACTATCCGCTTTTAAAGCCTGGGAAATGCTTCATTTCTATATATCTACTCGGGAGTAAATTCCACTAGGTCTGGTTCCAAGTAAGCAGGTGGCAAAATGCAGTTGCAAAAAAGCCCAACCCTTTAAAGGTTTTATTATTCGTTTGTAAAAGGGGTTTAGGGAACCTTTCTGGGAAACTTAGTACCTGTACAAGGCAAACAAAAAGCAAAGGGAAAAATATGTCCACATAATGCCACTTCTGGAGACTTGGACTGGATAGTTCAGTTTGTTGATGTGTGTCTTCAAGTTATTTCCGACTTACGGAAAACCCCAAGGCAAATCGATCACAAGATTTTCTTGGTAAGGTTTGTTTAGAGGGGATTTGCCTTTGCCTTCCTCTAAGGCTGAGAGAATACGACCTGCCTTGGGTCACCCGGTAGATTTCCATGGCCAAGCAGGGATTCAGACCCTGGCCCCCAGAGTCATAGGCCATTTCTGCCCTACACTGTTATAGTGCTATTATTCCACTTTCAACCTCCTGTGGAATTCTGGGGTTTTAGCTTCCTGAGGCCAAAGAGCTCTCTGGCTGAGAATTCTAAATGCCCCTCCCCAAACTGCAAACCCCAGGACTCCATAGGAGGTTGAAAGTGGAATTATCACGCTATAACAGGCTAGTGAGGAAATGGCCTGTGAGATGCAACCACCTTTCTCTGAGCTGCGGCAAAAGCAACAAGATGGAGTGGTACTCTCCAACTGCATGCCCTGTTTCTTCCCAAAGAGTTGGAGATTTAGTTTCTGCAAAGGAACTTTTACAGGCTCCGTGCAAAGTCATGATGCCTTAGGCTGGCAGTCTTATTGTGTTCTGGGCAAACTTGCTTTTTAGAAGGACTTGTCTTAGTTGTGGGTCCAGCTGGACGACAGTGTCCTCGTATAACTCCCAGTGGCCACCAGGAATTGACTACTCAGGGACACTAGAAATTGCACTTTCTCCAGAGTTGTGAACAAAGAAAGAAAGGGAAGCAAAAGCCAACCCAACTCTTCTGAAGATTTGGCCCACAGATCACAAAGGCTTGTTGATGTCCCTTGCAGCACAATTTTGTACAAAGGACAAAAAACAAAGCACAAAATGCCTATGCTCAGAAAAAGCTTCCTGATAGGGATCCAACAACAGCAGTGGAAAACTTCAGTATTAAAAATGTCTTAAAATGTCAAGGTGGCTCTCCCCATTTTCTATTCAGCCTACCACCTTTGGCTTCAGCCTACGGCTTCACAAGTTTGAATGGAGCCCGTAAAAGTTACTTTTGGGAAAACTAAGTCTCCCAGAATCCCCAGGCAGTAGGTCTGCACACCATTCCAAGCTGACTTCACATCAGAGATCAGATGATGGTCAAACACAGACTCAGTTCATGGAGGGGGTGTCATAAACCAGTCCCAGTGAATGAAAGCAAAGGATAAGTTGTTATTCAACCCTGCTTCTAAATTAGACTCAGTACTTATATTTTTAATTAGTCATAACCTAGAAAAGTTGGGGGTGGTGTTGGACTACAAATCCCCCAGCCAGCGTTAGCTCTCAGTGTATTTCCATGGAACTTCATTGGAACCCAACTCTATCACTATTGTCACAGCAGGAATCAGAAATTTTGGTGCCAAAGGTATAAGATATCCGCGGCCTCCGAACCGCACACCCAAAGGAAATTAAATCAAGAGGAGCCGTGCTCTGAACAACAGTGGTCAAAGGCACCAAATTTTATGGCTGGATATACTTGAGATTAAACTGCAAAGAGGAAGAAAATAAGAGTTGAGTTTTAACAGCACCTCTCAGTTTCACTTTACAACTTAGAAGGACTAAATAAATAACTGCTCCCGAGGAATAATCCTAGATGGTTGAAAAGGGGCCGGATCTGTCTCGCACGCATCCAAAATTCACCTGGCCTCAGTACTCTCGAGCTGCCTTCATTCCCGAGCAAAGTCACCAGCAGCAAATGGCAGGTCTCTTTATGGCACACTCCACTTTCCACTCCATTTAACTGCTCCTGTTTTATACTTTTTTTCAAAAAGGCACTGCAAGGTGTTTTTTTTAAACTCCGAGCAAGATTTAAGTTCACCGTCACAATGACCCAGAATCTTAAAAGACACAGTACATTCCCACTTGGAAGTTTCCTTCCCCGTCCCTTCCTGTAACGACAGGGGCTGCTTCCCAAAGAACCCATATTCACACCTTAAAAATGTTCAAGTTATTCTTCCAGTTTCTTAGACAAGAAAATGCCCAGCTGGGCTACCCAAAAAAATTGCCCACAACTTGTATCATTTTCCCCCTTCCTGTCCGTAAATCAGTTTTCTCTTTCACAAGACTGAGGCTCCAAGCCTAGCCTTACTTTTCTGGGCACAAGACCCACTCAGTTCAATGGGGCTTCCTTCTGATACGGTATGTATAAAATTGTACATGAAAAGCCAGGTCTGGGGGGAGGAAAGAGGTTACATCCAAGCATTTTTTATTCTGCTTTGTCTTGAAATCACTTTAAACCATGACTCCCACCACGGTATAAAGGAACCCATATGTGCAACTGATCCACTTCGCAACCACTGATCATGTGGGTAATATACCTATTTCTGACCCTTTATTCTTCCACAAAATACACCTTGGGCACCTTCCACCAAATGCATAGCTCTCTTTCACTTTTTCTCTACTCTTCCTTCTCTGTACTGAGAGCACAACCAGCTAGCAAACATTCAGAAAGTCAAGTCAAATTTTATTTACATCATGCCAATGGTCAATTTAATTTAAACAACACACCAACACACACACACACCTCTGCTACTAAAACCCAGAAAGGTTGGCATGCCTGTAAATGACAGAATCCATTTAAAAATGAAATTTAAAACTCATGAGTTGACTACACCCCATTTTTTACAATAGCAGCACACGACAACGCAACCCATAAAATAGCAAAACGTGGGCCACAGTTTCAGTGGTTCTGTCTCCAAAAAGCACACGCTCAGAAAGTCTGAGGGTTGTGCCAACGCAAGGACCCGAGCCATGACAAAACACCTGTTTCATTGCAAGCATGGTGTGAGTGTGAGGATATATGCACATATGCATTGATGTTCTGAGCATCCAGTGCCCCTATTTTGCTGTGTCCATGTTCACCTGGCTTCCTCAGAGGAAGGGCATACCTGGTATGCAAACACACTCTAGGAGCCCTGGTGAAGCAGTGGCTAAATGCCAGTACTGCAGTCACAAGGTTGTGAGTTCGATCCTGCCGGGCTCCAGGTTGACTCAGCCTTCCATCCTTCCGCAGGTCGGTAAAATGAGTACCCAGCTTGATGGGGGCAATTAGCTAAAACACATCTGTAAACCGCTTAGATAGCACTTAGCTGATAAGCGGTATAGAAATACACATGCTAAAAATACACATGCTTTGGCATGCCTATTTCTCCATGAAATAGATAGCTGCTATATGGGAAGACTGGGCTGAATAAACACCAGTGGGGCTTTCTCTGAGCAAAGCAAAGCGGCCTCTGCGTGGCACACATACATTCCTACAGATTTGGTTGCTACCTGCCTTCAAGAAGAAAGGTGATTAAGGGAATCCGGAGGAATCGAGGGCCAGAACAACACCTCCGAGGGCCACACTCTGCCCAAGTCAGCTTTAAGGACAGAATACACCTTAGTTTGTTGCGGAGGACAGGACCGCTATTTCCTTCCTTGCATCAGACAGCCAGAAGTGAAAGGTGGGGTGAGAAAGCTTCCAGTAATTGCTGGGTTTTTTGTTTTTTTTTGGTTTTTTGGAAAACCACTAATGTGACTTAAGTGTATTACTCAAAGGCCATTTCCGCACTAGGTTGTTACAGTGCTATTATTCCACTTTGAACATCCTATGGAATCCTGGGGTTTCCAGTTTAGGGAGGGGCCTCCTAGTCTGCAAACTCCAGGATTCCAAAGGATGCTGAAAGTGGAATAATAGCACTGTAACAGTCTAGTGCGGAAATGGCCAAAAGCTGATCCAACAGCTTACCTGTACCCTCTAGGTTCTAGCACCAAGGTGTGGAGAGGTGTGTCTCAAGGTATGCTAGCCTCCTTATTTTAGTAGTTAAGAGGCGATACTTGTAGAAACTACATAACATTGTTAAAGTGTTGAGGATACAGTATAAGAGTAACAACGTACTACTTGGATGAAATGTAATTTTTTAAAAGGAAAGTTAAGCATAATCCATATTTGAAGCGCTGTTTGCAATAAGTGCGGGAACTGATTCTTAACAATGTGTAATTTTTGTGTTGTTTTTGGATTTGATTAATGATAGATTAGCATTGGGTAGTATTAATATGTATTGTTTTGTGTTTGTTATTGGGCGTCGATGTGTATTTTTCTATTTGATATTTTCTGTTAATTCATAATTGTGTTAATTTGTAATATTACTTTACTTTTTTTAAAAAAAAGGGGGGGAAAGGTATGCTAACCACCAAGACTCGGGCGGGAGGGACAACTCCTACATGCTGAGAAAATGCAGCTGAATGCGTGAAACAGCTGCCCTGGAAACCATCTTTGGCCTGAGCTGAAACCAAAAATGCTACCACGGGTTTAGAACTTGGGTGACGCATTCACACATGCAGGTCACCATTTGAGTGACTTGCTCCGGAGGTGTGAGAAATAACCTCCCAGCCTCAAGGAGGCACCAACCTCCTTGAAGGAAAGGAAGAGAGATTCCCTCTGACAAACTCTACAGATAGAGAACAGCTACCCTTCTGAAAATATGGGGGTGGGACAGGACCCACGCTATGCCCCACCAGTTTGCAGGTCACTCGTAGACAAGCCCATGAAATCTTAGTCATGGGCCCAGGTCTCTGCAACGCTGCTGAGCTAACGTTCCTCAGTACTCTTGGATAACGCTATTGGCCTACCTGTTTGGGCTGTTGTGAAGGCTTCTGTGACAATCCATCCAAGATACCTGCCATTTCCGCACTACGCCCTACAGTGCTATGATTCCACTTTCAACCTCCTGTGCAATTCTGGGATTTGTAGTTTACTGAGGCCAAAGAGCTCTCTGGCTGAGAATTCTAAATGCCCTTCCTTAAACTGCAAACCCCAGGAGTCCATCGGAGGTTGAAAGTGGAATAATAGCACTAGAACAGTGTAGTGCAGAAATGGCGACTGGGAAGGATCTGCAAAGTGTCATGCCCCATGCTATTCAGGGAGCCAGTGGTTGGAGTATTGGACTACGACTCTGCGAGACCTGGGTTCAAATCTCTGCTCAGCCGTGGAAACCCAGTAGGTACCTCTGGGCAGGTCACATTCTCGCAATCTCAGAGGAAGGCAACATCAAATTAAAAAGACCAAACTGTGGTTTGAGTGATTCTGGGTGCGAATCCTGCTCAAGCCATAAGAATGCACTAGGTCACCTTGATCGAGTCACGTTCTCTCAGCGTCCAAGGAAGGCAAACCAGAGAAATCCAGTGTGGGTAAAGGTCTGAGTGTTAGACTAGGACTCTGGGAGACCGGCGTTCAAATTCCTGCTCAGCCATGGGAACACCCAGGGTGAACTTAGGCAAGTCATGCTCTCTCAGCCTCCATGGCAGGCAATGATAAAGCTCCTCTGAATAAATTTTGCTGAGAAAACCCTAGGAAACATTGCCAAACTACAGCAGGTGCTGCAAGCAGCAGGTATGAGTTCTATACCTGGGGACACAGGTATGATGCATAACTACAATTCACACCACACACACTTACAGTGAATATTTGAAATTGTTACTGAAACCTCTCGCGAGGGCCTATCCAAAGAAATGCTTGACCTACCATTTCCCAGCTTGGTGGTTTTCCCCTTCAAGTTGCTTCCAACTTATGGTGACCCTAAAGAAAACCTAAAATGGAGTTTCCAACTTAGGGCACGCCTAAAAGGAGCCTATCGCACAGTTTTCCTGGCAAAATTTGTTCTAAGGGGGTTTACTGAGGCTGAGAGAGAGTGCAACCTGCCCAAGGTCAACCAGTGGGTTTCCACAGTGGAGCAGGGATTCGAACTTTGCTGGTCCAGAGACAGGGGCCATTTCCGCTCTAGCCTGTTATAGCGCGATGATTCCACTTTCAACCTCCTATGGAATCCTGGGGCGGGCCGGTCCCTCCCGAAACTGCAAACCCCAGGATTCCAGAGGAGGTTGAAAGTGGAATCATCGCGCTATAACCGGCTAGTGTGGAAATGGCCACAGTTACAGTGCGATGGTTTCACTTTATTTACCCTGGTCGCATCTTATGACATCCTGGGGTTTGGGCCTTGGGGAGGCATCAGGGCGATCTAGCTGAGAGTACTAAGTGCACTCCCTAAACTGCAAATCCCAGGATTCTATAGGAAGTTGCCATGGCAGCCAAAGTGCAATCACAGTGCTACAACTGTGCAGTGTGGAAGGGCTCCGGGACTTTCGCAGCCTTTTGTGGACTCTCCTCAGATCTGGTTTTCAAAAGAGTATAACCCCTCTTAAGACGGTCCTATGAAAAAGAGGCAAGAACTCTCAATAATTTGGAGGGGAATTTCAAGGAAGTATAAAACACCTGCAGAAATTCTCTCTTTTTATCAAACCATTAAATGACCAGGAGCCCTGTCGTGCTTTTCATTTGGCCACCGTAGTGCGCACTCCCCGCCATGAGCCTGGGATATGAAAACAGCCACTCCTCCATCCTAAAAACCATTTCGCCCCTTTATGAATAATGCCATAATAATAATAAAATAATAATAAAATTCTGATGGTAAGAGCAGTTGAACAGTGGAATCTGCTGCTGCCTCAGTGGAGTGTGTTGGAGTCTCCCTCTTTGGAGGTTTTTTAAAACAGAGGCTGCATGGCCCTCCGTCAAAGGGAGTGTTTGATAGTCTCTTCTGCCCCTGGAATTTCTCCCAACTCTACAATCCTATTCCATGATTCTATGCTCTTAGCACCACGCCCTAAAAAAGCTTGTTTGATCGTAGCACTTATTTCACGCCACCTTCAGATGGAGTCAGGGTGCATGTCCCAGCATTCTGAGCATTTTCTATGCTGGCTGATGGGATGTGCGGTGCAACAACATCTAAGGGTCACGTGATTCCCACCTAACTCAGGGGTGACCCCGGTAATTCGGCTGACCTGAAGAGCAAAAATAGAAAGTCATGCCGCAGACCGATTCCCAGGGAAGGGAGGTTTAGTCTCCGAAAAACTTCATCCGTGATAGATGTGGGTCTTTAAGACGCCCACAAGATCCTCTCGTTTTACACTAGAATTGACACTTTTCTGGACCGGTGTTCAGAAGCGGCCACGAGTCAAGTGACAAATACTTGTGAACTGGAAACCTGCCCAAGCCAGAAGGCAAATCTCTTTCACACAATAATTCACATGTTACTGACACTCGGGAAACCCTGCTTAGTATTTTGACACTGACTTAGTATTTTGACTTAGTATTTTGCTCTGAGCTTCATTAATAACCATTACACCAATAAGCGTAATTATCAGTAGCAATTACATTATTACTGCTATTAGGATTATTACTCAAGTTTTCTCTACTTTCGGCACATAACATTAAAAATTATAACTATTGTGTGGATGGTGGGAGAATATTTGAGAACTGGAATCTATAAAAATCCCACTCATGGGTCACTTCAAATTCACCTTTAGATTTCTTTTTTTTTTAAAGACCATCTAAAACCAACAACCATTTTGTTGGAATATAATGCATCTAACTTCAGGAGAGTGATAAAAAAAGATAATTCATTACTGGATTAAGCAATTAATTCCTGTAATTAAGTAATTCGCAAAATTACTTCAGGTTTTATGCCATCCTCTTTCCAACCCAACGTTTGAGGATTTTTTCCCCCAAATAACCAGGAAAAAAAAGAGGGTGGGCTGTGATAGTTGGTGATACCATTAAGTTGGGACTCCGACAGTCAAATACAACAGCAAGATGTGAAGTCCTCCTTGAACACTCAAACCACTGCATCACACTGCCTCTAATAAGGCAACCCCCTCCCCTAGAGTTTCCTTGGCCAGATTTATCCAGAAAAAGTTTGCTGCTGCCTTCCTCTGAGGCTGAGAGAGCGTGATGTGCCCAAGTTCACCCCGTGGGTTTTTCTGTTTGAGCAGAGATTAAAACCTGGTCTCACAGGAATCCCAGTCCAACATTCAAATGTCATGCTAGACCTCTCTGGTTGTCCTCTGAGGCTGAGAGAGTGTGACTTCCCCAGGGTCACCCTGTGCACTTGCGTGGCCAAGCAGAGATTTCAGCCCTGGTCTCCAGGAGTCCTGGTTCAGCAATCCACTTTACCCCCCTGGTTCTTGCAATGCTACCATGGCCTCTCGAAGTTCAACTCAAAGTGGTGGTCTGGGGACCAGTCCTGGCCCCTGGAGAATTTTTGGGAAAAGAAAGAAATGGGGGGAGGCACTGGGCACAGATATAACGCCAGTCCCTGGCACACATGGGGAGGGCATCAGATAGCTTAAGAAGTGTTGGACCAGGTTGTACCACGAGTACCCATGGGCCATGTCTTCCAACCTCCCATGTGCTCTCACCCACTTCTTGTCCCCCCCATCCCAATTCCCCACCCCACAGCCTCTTATAAAATGACTGTATCTCCCCATATGAACCTGCCAGAGTGTTAAGACGTGAAGAAGAAGTCTTTCCTTCAGTCCTGCCACCAGCCCAGGTGAGAACATGGGAGACGGGGCCTTCTCCGTGGCTGCTCCCACCCTCTGGAACGTCCTTCCACAGACAGCCAGGTTGGCCCCCTCCCTGCTTTCCTTTCACCAGAGGGCAAAGACCTTTTTATTTAAGCAAGCTTTTAATGTACAAGCAAGGAAGCTTTTACTAGAATGCTTTATCTTTTTAAACTTGTGTCAGGCTTTTAAAATTGTTTTAGGTGGGGATTTCATTTTTTTTTTAAATTTGGTTGTTTTGTTTTTTTATTAGACTCTTTCCCGAAGCCGCTTTGGGTCCCGTCTGGGAGGACGGTGGCATACAAATGAAATGGATTAAAAAAAAAAAATTAAAATGACACACACTGCAACCAGGAATTTTCTTTGGGCCAGTTCAGCCACAGCCAGATTCTCCTTGCCCTGTAATTTTAGTGTGAAAGGAATATAAGCGTATTGCCTGAGAAAGTCACCAAAATCAACAGAAATTAATTTGATTTTGACAGGCCTTCTTCACTTTCCTCTCTTTAATCAAAGAAAGTTCTCAGATATGATAAAAAGAGCAGAGTACGGTCCTCTATGCTGAAACCAGACGAGCTTCATTTTCGCTATTACGTTCACATTAAAATCGCCGTCCACCGTCAAATAAGAAAGCTAAGAATAATACAAATGAAAATCACTCCAAGATCCCTGTCTGGTTTGTTTTCTTCCCCAAGCTTTGGAGATTCAGAAGTGCCAAGGGTGGGAAACTGACACTCAAAATCGACCATAACATGATCCCCAATTCAGTTTAGAGGCTTCTGAACTTCTTCCAAACCTTCCTTCTTCTGACTAGCTTTTGTCCCGTTCTAGCATTATTAGCTCGTTCTCCCTTGTTCCTGACTTTGATGAAAAGCAACCTTAAAACAACAAAGTTTCCAGCTCGGGTAAGAAAGGGAACAAGGTGGTAAAAAAACCCAAACCTTCAGCTAACTATTCCAAAGAGTATCTAGTCTATTAAGATGGTTTGAGTTTTGCAAAAACAACAAGCAAACCGATCTCAAAGCAAAGGCCTGGCATTTTAAGCAGCCAACAGTTGGTGCGAACAAACAAACTAAAATAAATAAATAAAGTACTTTTCAGAATAACACTAAGCATATTTACTTGAAATAAAGCCCTGTTCCTCCCTGGCTTAAAAAGAATTAATCTCTACAGTCTGAAAAGGCAAGCTTTTTTTTTTTTTTTTTTGGACTACAACTCCCAGAACCACATAGGCAGCACATAATACAAAAATTGTAAGTTTTTTTGTGGTTGTAATCAAGCGGTTTTATTACCAATCTTTGATTTTTTTCCCCTTGTGGACAACACATCTGGATTGGGTTTTATATAGAGGACGGCTGGAAAATTCTGGGAGCTGCAGTACAAAAGATAAGAATTTTTTCTTTCTCATCCCATCGAGATCTGGAAATTTTCAAGAAAGAGTCATGCTTATGACCGGAGTCAGAGCCATGTATTCCTAGGGAATCTTCCACTCACAGCCAGCCAGTGCAGTGTGGTGCTGGGCCGTGGAAACTCACTGGGTCACCCTGGGCAAGTCACACTCTCTCAGCCAAAGAAGGCAAAGACAATTCTACTCGGAACAAATTTTGCCGCGAAAACCCCGACTAGGGAAGGGGAAGTGTTGACAAATACATTTTTCAAATATTGGAAAAATCTTGACAAAGAGAATCTCAAACTGACAAAAATCTTCACGGTTTGGGACTTAATTCCTTGCAAAATTCACAACCTTTTTACATTTTCTGCATAAGAAAAAGCACTTTTGTACATGGGAAACAGCATTCTCTGGGCAGGAAGTAATGCTTCTGGTGCAAAAATAAAAAAATCCACAGGCAAAGTTTGTGCACAGTAATATTTTGAAATGTGAGCAGTCTTCAAAAACTCAGCCTTAGGGTTGCCACAAGTCAGAAATGAAAGTACACAACAACAATTTGGGCCACAGAGAATCTCCTTAGGTTACTGCGTGTAAGAAAAATACCTAATCTCTCTGCCTGCTCCATTATCCAATATCTAGCATTGTTGTTGTGCTCCTTCAAGTGATTCCGGGCTTAAGGCAAACTTATCACAGGAGTCTTCTTGCCAAGATTTGTTCAAAGGCAGCTGCCTCCTTCTGAGGCTGAGAGAGTGTGACTTACCCAAAGTCACCCAGTGGGTTTTGTGGCAGAGCAGGGATTCAAACCCTAGGCCATTTCCGCACTACTCTTAGAGCGCGATGATTCCACTTTCAACATCCTCTGGAATCCTGGGGTTTGCAGTTTCGGGAGGGGTCGAGAGTGTAGTGTAGAAATGGCCCTAGTCTCCAGAGTCCCAGTTTAATGCTCAAACCACTATGCCATGCATTAGTTCCAATTACAAGACAGCAATTAAACCAATGACAACTGGTAAATCAATACTTATGTAAATCCCACCAGTTTAATGGGCTTGCTCTAGTTTACACTAACATGTGGATTTTGCCTGCCACCAGAATTCCCCCTGGCATTGGGCACATATTATAACAATAAGCAAACCACCCCAATGGATCAGAACCCAGGACAACCCAACTGGATATTCTGTTCCCATCAGTAACCCACCAACTGCCTGAGGGAAGCCCCCAAAGAAGGTAAAAGTGCAAATCCCACTACAGGAAGGGTATGAGTGTAACAGACCTTCTCCTTTTCGCCTATAAAATTTGCTATTTGGTGGTACACTGCCTCTGAATATGGAGGCTCCACACAGACAACAGAAGAGTTACTTCTCTTCCAGGCCGGGGAACTTATTGTGGGCCTTAAAGTCATTTCTGCTTTCTGGTGACCCTATCACAGGTTCGTTTGGTTTTTTGGCAAGATTTGTTCCGGGGGTGGGGGGAGGCTTGCCACCATTGCCTTCCCCTGAGGCTGAGAGAGTGTGACTTGTCCAAGGCCACCCAGTGGATTTCCATGGCTGAGCAGGGATGCGAACCCTGGTTTCCAGAGTTGTTATCCAGCCCTCACATCACGCTAGCTCTCTATAGTCCAATGAACTGCAGCTTACAAAATATATAGCTGTGTCATACAGTGGCACGCCTGGCAAATATTGAAGTTAATTTAAAAAAACCCATCCTGACTAGGAGCCTTCAGTGGACCTAAGTGTACTCCAGCCTACTTTGAAACTCATGCAAGGAGTACAGTAATCCCAAATGGGGCAGATCCACCGAACCATCAGCGGAAGCGAATCAACCCTTAAGAAAACCCCAATGGGACTATTTTAGCTCGGGAGAACCGTCACGGCAATCAGTCCCCAGCTCGCGCTATGACCCCCGGTGGCCGGGAGCCCCACTGTTCCAACTGCGCCCAGGCGCGGGAGGGATGAAGCCAGCGTCCCACCTGGCGGCCAAGGAATTCCCACGGTCCTGGGAAGGAGAAGGGAAAGAGCCCCGCACCACGCGCCCAGCAGTCCCACCGTTCTGACTACACCCCAGCACGTCGGGGGGGGGAAGGAAACCGGAGCTGAATCGCGTAGCGGAGAGTTCCACCCTCTGCGCGCAGTCCAGCCAAGGCGCGGACCCAACCCATTTGCCCACCGAGAGAGGGCAGGAAAAAATCCGGTCGGCGACGCATCCTCCGCGCCTCTCTGTCTGCCCGCCCCGTCGAACACCCGCGTCCCCACCGACCCCCCCGTCCTGGCGGGGCCGCCACTCACCGCCACAGCTTGCCCAGCGTCTTGCTCAGCTCGGCGTTGTGCAGGTGCGGGTACTGGTCGGCCAGCTTCCGACGGGCGGCCTGCGCCCAGACCATGAAGGCGTTCATGGGCCGCTTGACGTGGGGCTTGGCCTTCAGCGCCCCGTTGCCCCGCACCGGCATGGGCACCAGGCTCCAGTCGTAGCCCTTCAGCACCTGCGAGACCGCGTCCCGGATGCAGGCCGGGAACCGCTCGTCCACGTCGCCCCCGCCGCCGCCGGCCTCGCTCTTCCCCCGCTGCTGCGACACCGCCGCCGAGACGGACAAGGCTGGCCCGGCCGAGGCCGCCCCCGTCGAGCCGGGCGCTCCCTCCGAGCCGGCGGGCGAGGAGGGCGCGTCGGAGTCCGAGTCCCCGGCGGGCGAGAGGGAGCTGGCGGTGCCCGCGGGGCTGCCCGGCGGCGGCGCCTCCAGGGCTTTGGCGTGCTCCTCGCTCATGTTGAGCATTGGCGACGGGGCGGCGGCGGCGAGCGGGGCCCCCCAAAAGGCAGACAGACGGAGCGGGTGGGAGGAGGAGGAGAAGACGAAGAGGAGGAGGAGGAGGAGGAGCGGGCTGGGCGATCCCAGAGCCGCTCGGCCCGGGCGCGCCGTCAGGGGAGAGGCGGAGGCGCCGAGCCAAAACGGAGGAGCGCCCCCGGCGTCCCCAAAATTTCTTCCCCAAAGCCCGCTCCTCTGCTGGGATGGAGAGCGCTGCCCGTCGAGGTTTCAAAAATTCTACCGAGGCGCAAAGGAACCTCCAGCCCAACCCGCGTCCCCGGTCCTGGAGGGCAGGAGCGCACGACGCGCCCTCTCCGTGCGTAAAAGCGCACCGCGGGCGCTCCGGAGACCCTCCGTCCGCTCGCTCCCCGCGAAAAGCCTCGACGCCAGACCCAGGCGGCAAGTTTCTTTCGGGGGGACGGGGCGAGGCGGCTCCGCCCCTTCGGCCACTTCTCATTGGCCGCCAGCCCCCGCCTCGTTTGCATACAAGGCGGGGCTCTGGACCGCGCCGGCTTCTTAAAGCAGTAACGGGAGTTTTTCTCTTTTTTAAATTTTTTAAAATAAATATATTGGATACCCAAAAAAGAGCCCCACCGTGCTCCTCTTTCGGGTAGCTTCTCTCCCTCGGAGGACCGGAGCCCGCGGTCTTGCTGGCGCTGCCCCTTTGGAGAGGGTGGCACCCGAACTCAGGAATTCAGATTTCAGGAAATTCCCATTTCAAGTTTAGGAAGAATTTCTTGGTGGCGAAGGATGGCCGACACTGGAAACTGGTCTTTCCTCTCTTGGAGGTTTTAAAACCAACCTCAGATGCCCATCCTTCCTCAAGCATACCTTAGCTATGGGTAGCCTACATCCCTAAAGGGTGCGAGTCGATGACCCCTGGATTCCTTTGCAAGTCCCTTGTGATCCCTGCCCTGAGCTCTGGAAAAGACTTCAGCATTTGGTTTCTATCTCCTTTCCCTTGCTCTGCGTTTGTGTGCAATCCAGATTTCCCTGCCCAATTTCCCTTAGGCAGCGAGTGAGAAGAAATCATGTAAGATATTATTGGAAGTGGGGGTGAAGTGGATAGCACTCTTTGAAAGTTTGCATCGTCCTCTTCTTCTTCATGGTCACTTTTTTGAGGGGGCAGGCAAAGGCAAAACTGGACCTGTTTCATTTGTCCATGAATTATGCTGGTTTTTTTCACACGTGATGCAAAAGAACTTTTCTTCTTAGGTTCTTGGGAGCAGTTGAGACTTACCTGTGACCTTCATTGTTCTTTGGTTGGTATTTGACATTCGTTCTGGTTATGTAGGGCTTTGCAAGCCTGCATGGCATAATGGTTTTGGGACGCCAGGGTTTGAATATTTTCTTGGCCATGAAAACCCACAGGGTGACCTTGGGTGAGTCCCACTCTCTCAGCCTCAGAGGATGGCAAGGGCAAACCTCCTCTGAAGAAATGACAACCTGTGCAGCTGAGGACTCCCAGAAATGATCCATCAAAAGTACATTTTCAAAGGCTCAGGTGCAAAAAAGATGGAAACTGGTATTGCCATTAAGCCTTCTTGAAGAAATCCTCCTCTCCCACAACAGCCTTTATGGAACAAACCATCTCAAAAGTTGACTTTTTAAATAGAGCTTGGATGGCCACCACTTAGGACTGGTTCAGTTGCAGATTTCCATCATTGGCATCACAGTGTTGGACTAGAAGATCTCTGAGGTCTCTTCCAACTCTTTCCAACTGGCTTGGAGGAAATTTATGTCAAAGGGAACAGGCTGCCCCAAAAGTACCAACAACCGAGAGGGCAACAAGGTATTAGTATCTGGCAGTGGGCAGACTGGAAACCAAACAAACCAGCACATGGTTCAAGAATGATTGCTAACGGAATGAAGATAATGCAGTACAACCCCTGCAGCAGGAAATAACTTGGATCAGCCCCAGCTTGGCCTGTTTCAGGACGCCGGTCCTCACTTTTACAGAATGATTGCCACGACAGGAGTCCGTCATGAATCCTTGCATGCCCATGGGATGTGGAGTTTAGTTTTACAGAGGATAGGAGATAAAAATTCCTCTTTTAATATTTCCTTGCAGCTGTTCCATCTGAGCCAGAGAAATCCCCTCCTCTAATATTTTTGCAAAAAAATATACACTGTCCACAGAGCCAGATGCCTAGATAGACGTTTGGCTGCCCGCCTGGGGTTGGAGACCCACCCGGGACCTCCATTTACACTGCATTTAGCCCCGGCGGCTTAAGTTTAAGGCTAAGCCCAGCTTAATGGAGGTTCTTATTTTGAAGACTAAAGTACCAACGCTGCAGCTGTCAGAAACTGTTTAATATCTTCCGGATCTTAGTTTCAGACCTAGCTTTGGGGAATCTGAAGCAAAACCCCCCGTGCTTCTGAGCATGTTCAGAGTGCTTTGCTCAGCATCAATCCCCCTCAGACCTGTGTCTTGCCATCAAGTATTGGAGGCAGTTGTAGATTTGGGAAAGGTGCAGAGGCATAGTTACCCGTGGGGGGGGTATTGCCCTCCAGATAAGAATTATGGTCCCCCCCTCGGATATTTCCTTTCCATTCCTAAATTTCTAGCATCATTTCTATCTTCGGTTCTTCTATTTAGAATGTTCACATTTCCTTGGTCACTTTGTCTACCCCTTTTCTTTCAATGCCAGAACTGCATTTCTAAATGCTCGAGGGAAATGATGAGTTACTATAATGCTAGAAATTTGGAGAGTGAAAAAGAAAATTTCATTTTGGGGCAGCAAAATTCTTATTCTGGAGGGAGAAGTCCTCATTTTGCCCCTCCCCCATAGCTAAACCCCTGAATGTTTCACAGATTTACAACTGCCTCCAACCTTCCCTGACCAAAATAATTTCTATTTAGGTGCTGAGATGTTGTAGACTGGAATGGAGGGCAATTTTCTGCTGTTGAAAGTAGAATAATAGCACTATAACAGGGTAGTGCAGAAGTGACACAGGACTCTGGAAGACCAGGGTTCAAGTCTCCACTCAGCCGCAAAAACTCATTGGGTGACCTTGGGAAAGCCCCACTCTCCAGCATAAAAGGAATTCAACGGCAGCTCCCTCCCTCAAACAAAGCTTGCCAAGAAAACACTGCAAAAGGTTCATCTTTGGGTTGCCGTAAGTGAGAAATGACCTGAAGGCACACATCATCAGGTAGGGCAGGGCACATATACATCATGCCAGCAGGTCCTGATTCAGCTGCCAGCATTTTCCCGGCCAAATCTGTAGGGTATTTAGAACTGAAAGTCATGGTCAATGTACTTTTATTTGTCATGTACCATTCTTCTAAACCCCTGATTATTTTCTTGCATTTATTGAAATGACACCAGCCAGCAAGTTTGCAAACAGGGACAAACTGAGCACGAATCAGCTTCTTGAAGGACGCCCATAGCAGCAAGGTTGACCAGCACCCAAGTATCTGATTCAATGTTCCCCCCGCCACCATAGGCAAAGAACTCTCTCCCTGCTCGTCCTTTAAATGGAACGTCCTTGAAGGTCAGAGCGCCAGGCAAAGACTTTTATTGTTCTCCCAGACAGAGATTTAAAAGCTCTGGCCAAGATCCAGTGCCACTCTTTGGTATCTAATATCTCCTGATATTTGGCTGTAGCTATTCATTTGCCTTTTTTAGTGGTTTATGGTTTCTGCAGAACTCTCCGCCAGCATCACATTTCAGATGAGTTGATTCTCTTCCTCGCGATCCAGCTTTCACAATTGTACACAGAAATCCTGTTTGAAAAGACGACACTGCTCGGTAAAGTGGAAGGTAGAAGGAAAAGTGGAAGACCATGTTACAGATGGATTGACTCTATCAAGGAAGCCACTGCTCTGAGTTTGGAAGACCTGAGCAGGGAAGTTCGATTGATAGCTGGGGATCTTGGAGTCACCACTTCAGTGGCATGGAAGACAACAGCTACTACCAGTGATGTAGCCTCGAGTCGATAGACTTGGACTCAAGTCAGACTTAAGTCACTTCAGTGACTTGACTTGGACTTGACTTGGCCATAAATGATACACTGGCTCTTTCCACATGTGAAGGAAAAAACGTCCTGAGACGGAGCTTACCTGAGTCCGTCGCCACGTGGAGCAGCGCGTTTTCGCTGCTCCACACTCCTCGGCGTCCCGTGGCGTCCTGCGGCGCCCAAAATGGTGGCTTACGACTGGCGGAGGCTCTCCACCAACCGAAGAAGCTCGCCAGCCAGAAAGTCCACCCCCGGCAGATCTGCAGGCATGCCCTTGCGCGCACCTGCAAATCCACACCGGGCGCTGTGACGGGGCTGCACAATCGTGCTTTTTAAAAACCTCTTCGAAAGTGGTTTTTAAAAAGCACATGGCGCCGCCACTTCCGGTTGCCCTAGCGTGGATTGGGGTGTGGAACTACACAAAAGTAGTCCACCCCAATCCACTTTACGGTGTAGACGACCTCTGTCAGAGGTCACTCTACACTTTTTTAACCTCCGTGTGGAAAGGGCCACTGACTCAACTCGAGACTTGTATATTTTTAATGACTGACTCGATGCCTTTGGTTCAGTAACATAACACATTTATCCAGAAACCTTATGATTTTGAACAACGCCTCCATCTCTTTTTGTCTACTGGTTGCATTCCCTAAGGGTAATGTATATCTACTAATATATAAAAGTCAAAGTTTGTTTGTTTGTGTCAGCCGAGAAGACCTCATATGATTGGTTGCCTAAGAAGATTCTATGGAATCCTGGAGCTTGCAGTTTAGGGACGGGCCTTTAGAATTCTCAGCCAGAGAGCTCTGAATAGGCTGGTTACTATGGAGGTGAGGCCTAGCAGCAAGGAGGAGGACAGTGCATTCCCTCAGGAAACCAACCTCTGTACGTTAATAATTCTGAATACCGATGGACTGGGGAATATGGGGAAAAGTTACAGGTACTGGACAAGACAGTTTGGGGAATTAGAGACACGGGATCTCAAATCTTTCTAAACAAGTATTACCTATGAGAAAATAAAATGCCGGACAACACCGGGTATATAGGCTACTGTTTATATAGCTATGTTTGCATATAATAGCCTAAAAGATTACCAGAGAGTCTGCTCATTCTCTGATAAAAATAACCTGAGATTCCAGCACTTCTGAGTGGTTAAGCAGAGTGCTGGTGTTAGCTCTCCCTGTCTGGTTTTTACCACTATCACAATTTGGACACCCGGATAGCCAGAAGGTGACAAAGGAATCCAGATTAGTTGACAAACGGCAAAGAACCCTCAGTATAAAGAGAAAGGGATGAGGAGCCATGCCTGTTGCAAATAGATGGGTACAATTTCTAGCATTTTTGACCTTCTCATGGTGGAATCTCAGAAAAACTTCCGAAAAAGGACTTTGCCTTCTTCTGAGGTTGGAAATGCTTAGCTTCAATGTCAGTAGCTTCCTTTAACTGCATCGTCTCCACTGTTAAAACAAAAATCTTTTTCTTTTGCAGATGTTGAGGTGTGATGTGGAACTTGCTGGAATTGCACCACAAAATGTTGTATGGTGGGAATCCTTTGCAAAAGTTGGCAGGAAATTTACTTTGCTCAAGCCTCTTAGGTTCACTGGAAAGTGCTAGTGTGGAGTTAAGAGTTGAGGAAAGTTCCTTTTTTTGTCTGAAACTCCAGAAAATTCTGGGAATTGTAGTCCAATTTTTTTTTTGGTGGGGGGTACTTTCCCAAGCTCAAGATTGGAATGACCCACAGTTATCGCTGGGTCTGTAAAACAAAAGAACCATTTTTCTTAATTTAATACAATGCAATTTTCTGTTCTCCCCCTTCGTCCTGATTTTTCCTTTCTAGTCTGAACAAAAGCGGCAACAGGGATGGGAAAATGTTAAAACAAAGGGGTCATTGAGGAGAAATGGCTCCTTAGCCCTAGAGGCCTGAATAATGTGACACCTACCACCAGATAGGTTCCCCGAGGTTATCGATCTGTGGAGAACAAAGCTGTTTTTGCTCCCGGGGCTGCCTGAATTCACTTTTTAAACAGCTAGGAGCTCAGTCTTCCCAGTGTGTGTGAGACAGAGAGGGCTGCATATTTTAGTACAGGTATCGGCCTGTTGATGTTGTGCTTTCAAGTTGCAATTGACTTATGGTGGTCCTCAGATGAACTCATCACAGGGTTTTCTTGGCAAAGCGTATAGCAGGTTTGCCACGGCTGACCTCCAAAGGCTGGGAGAGTGTGCCTTCCGCAAAGTCACCCCGTGAGTTTCCAGGATTGAGTAGGGATTTGGTCTCCTGCATTTCTAGTCCAACAATTAAACCTTTATAACATCCTGGCTGTCCAGCATGGCATGGTCTAAGTGTACAACCTTTTTCCACGAGACCACAACTCCCATTACTCTCAGCCTCCCTAAAAGCACCGCATCCCATCTGATCTTGGAAGCTAAGCAGGGTCAATCCTGTTTAAAACTTGGGTGGGAGACCAGCAACAAATACCTGGTGCTGTAGGCTATATTTCAGAGGAAGGAAGTGGCAAACCACCTGCAAATATTCCTCACCTGAGACAACCTTATGAAATTCAGGGGTCGATATGACAGGGGACTTGAATGCACAGATACACAGACATCCATTTTTGCATCCATAGAATTAGAGTTGGAAGAGACCTCAAGGGCCATCCAGCCCAACCCCCTTCTGCCATGCAGGAACACCCATCAAAGCACTCCCAACAGATGGCCATCCAGCCTCTGCTTAAAAACCTCCAAGGAAGGAGACTCCACTACACTCCCAGGCAGCATATCCCACCCTTGAACAGCTCCATTTTGTATTTATTTTTCACTGCATCCTAAAATTCAATTGACAAAGGGACTTTTAGTTAGAGTGGAAAGACTGGGGGAGGCGTTATTAGTCCCTCCTGTGAATTAGGCCTCTTCTAACCTAGTTTCCCTCCCCCTCGACTTGGTGCTCCATCATTGCTTCCAAAGAAGTGGAATTTAATCCACTCTAAAATCAATTAGGCCATTTCTGCACTGTGCTGTTATAGTGCTATTATTCCACTTTCAGCCTCTGGTGGAATTCTGGGGTTTGTAGTTTCCTGAGGCCCAAGAACTCCCTGGCTGAGAAGTCCAAAGGCCCCTCCCTAAACTGCAAACCCCAGGATCCCATAGGAGGTTGAAAGTGGAATAATGGCACTATAACCGTCTAGTGCGGAAACTGCCTTAGTTAGTCCTGAAGGTGCCACAATGCAGGTGAGATTTGTAGCAAGAATGGAACAGAGAAGTGGAATATTTATTTCGGACTTATCAAAGGCCATCTGTTTTAACATCTGTAACTAGTAGGGCTATAGCTCTCTGACTATGGCTATTTCTGCACTAGAGGGTTATAGTGCTATTATTCCACTTTTTTTTATTAAAATAAAATTTATTGAATATACATTAAAAAAACATACATTAACACACAAATACATACATACACACAATATAACACTACATCGACGTCAGCTCTTCTTAATTAGAAAGTTTATAACAAGAACAACAACAAAAAAAAGAATTAAGAGCTAACATATAATTAAAATTTGTTTCCAGGGTATAATTTCACATGTTGGCTCAAAAAATATATCAATTCCAGAAGTATCCTATGTTAATTAAAGCCAATGTCACCCAACCTGATGGGCAATATGACCTGCCCACTCCATCTTCTAACCCATAAACAAAGATACACACTACACATTTGACCACATACATGACCTTATACTAAAAATGCAAAATCGCTTAAAAATTCTTAGATATCACTAATATTACTTGTCATATCCTTCTAGTTCTAACAATATAACTACAACATCCTTTCTTACGCAGTAAATCTATCATTCCTTAACTTCCTCTCTCTAACCAGTTAGGCATATTTACTCTCATATTTAAATCATCCTGCTAAACCGTAATATTTTCCATGTTTAACACTCTTTTTTGCATTCTACCTCTGTATCCAGTCCTATTTGTTACTCAGAACAGATCAACACCAAGTTTCAAGCTCTGTCAATTATAATTATTATTCCACTTTCAACATCCCAAGGAATCCTGGGGTTTGAAGTTTAGGGAGGGTCCTCAGAGGAATGGTCCAGGCTAACCATCTTACAAATGCAAAGAGAAACAATAGGGCCAGCCCCTTAGCCCTTTTTGTTTCTTCCCTTAAATTTTTGCACCATTTTGCCTGTAGAACTAGAAAGGTAACAATACCCTTTACAGGCTTCCTCCTTTTGCAACACTTTAGCCTTCCTCCTAAAAGGCATTGCTTATTTCCAGTTTTTGTTTTGACTTACAGAAAACACAAAAGCAGATCTGTTTAGGCAAGCATTCCAGTTGACAAAACAACCAAACACAACCTAGTAACACAATAACAAGCCAGTTGCATTTTTTTTTTTAAAGTATGTGAATGCTGAGCTTTAGAAAAGACCTGAAAGGGAGGCAAGCTGGATCTGCAACAGAAACGTTGCAGCATATCCTGAGCTGGGTCATTCTGGGAATTTGTAGCCTCCCAAGAAGGAACTTTGCCAAAGTCGGTGATAACCCAGAAGCGATTCAAAGGGGTCAAAACACTCCTGTGCAATCTCAGTCCCCTTTTCCAGTTTTATTAGGGGACACTGAAGGAACATCTTGTCTCTAGCGTGCCTGCTCGCTTCTCCCGCAGCCTGAAAGAAACCAAAATTAAATACACGTGTCTCTGATCCCTGCAAATTATGTTGCACCCCCATCGTGCACCCTGAGTTTGCAATGGGGCACCCTAAGTTTGCAATCCCGTCTCTATTAGTCCTGCTCGCTTTTCCCGGAGTCTGAAAGAAACCAAAATTAAATACACGTGTCTCTGATCCCTGCAAATTATGTTGCACCCCAAGTTTGCAATGGGGCGCCCTAAGTTTGCAATCCCGTCTCTAGTAGTCCTGCTCGCTTCTCCCGCAGTCTGAAAGAAACCAAAATTAAATACACGTGTCTCTGATCCCTGCAAATTATGTTGCACCCCCCCGGTGCACCCTAAGTTTGCAATGGGGCGCCCCAAGTTTGCAATCTCGTCTCTAGCAGCCCGGCTCGCTTCTCACGGAGTCTGAAAGAAACCAAAATTAAATACACGTGTCTCTGATGCCTGCAAATTATGTTGCACCCTCCTGGTACACTCTTAAGTCTGCACAGCCATTGCAAACGGAGCTTTACTTGTATGCAACGTCCTGGACTTTGTGCGCGGTGGGCATCAAGGCGGGGGTCGACCCTCCCACCCTCCAGCCCCCGCGGGGGCGCGGCACCGGGCCTGGGAGCGCGCGTGCGCCTCCCTCTCGCCAATGGCTGCGCGCTCCGTGGCCTCTCCAAATTGGAAGGCGCGCAGGCGCAGCGGCTCCTCCTTCTGCCCCCCCCCCAAGCTCAGGCAGGCATGGCTGCAAGCGGAGAAGCGCTGAGGAGGCGGAGAGGGGCTGGAGGGGAGATCGGAGGGGGAGGCGCGCCCGCCCCGGCCGCGCAAAAGCCGCGCAGCGCCCCTGCGCCCTGCCTGCGCCCGGGCACCTTCTGGCTCACCCGCCTGGTGCTCTTGCGCGCCACCGCCTTCATCTACTGTGAGTCCCGGGCGCGGAGGGGGAGGAGGAGGAGGAAGGGGTGGGCGGGGTCCGGGATAGGCCCCGCCCCCGGTGAGGCCCCCCCCCCGGACCCTCGGGTGCTGCACTGTCCGCCCTCTCCTCGCAGCAGTGATAAAAGTCTGGAGAGGCAATTTTCCCACTTTGGTAGTGATTTTTTTTTGGAGGGGGGCTGCAACTTCCAGAATGCCCCAACACCAACATGGCTCTTTGGATTGCAGCTCCCATAATCCCCCAGCCTCATGGGTCCTGCAGTTGCTAGAAGCTGGGTGCAGCATGGCCCTGGAATCCCCAGCTGACTTGGCCCCTTGGACTAATGTTCTCAGAATATGCAGCCTGCTGGATCCTTTGGACTGCAACTCCAGCTGTACCCTCACCAGCACAGACTTTGGAACTATATCTCCCAGAATCCTCTAGCCAGCATGGACTACAGCTCTCCCAGTATTGCACAAAAAAAAAGCAGGTCGGGGATTCTGGCCCGCTGGCCTCAATACCCTAAAGGCCATTTCTGCACTACACTGTTATAGTGCTGTGATTCCACTTTCAACCTCCTATGGAATCCTGGGGTTTGCAGTTTAGGGAGGGGCCTTTAGGATTCCCAGTCAGAGAGCTCTTTGGCCTCAGGAAACTACAAACCCCAGAATTCCACGGGAAGGAATAATAACTATGTAGTGCGGGAATGGCCTATGACCCTCTGATGCTGTGATTCTGTGGATCAGTTGGGTTTACATACAGTCAGCCCTCCATATCTGTGGATTCTGTTTCCAAATCTTTTTATTAAAATTTTACTATTCCGTCTTCATGCTTTTCCATATCCAATATACACATATTCTGAATGGACAATCCAAAAGATAGTAAAATCAATTAAAATAGGATGTGATATCTAATATAAATTTAACACCAACGCAAAGTATATTGTCATCTTATTTTAAATCCCATAACGTCAGCTTAGCTTTTATACTCTGACAACTTAAACTTCATATATCTGTGGATTCTGTATCCATGGATTTGTCCAACCAGGTGGACCAAGTGGAACCATACTGCTATAATTCCATAGTGTGACTGGTTCTTATTTCTCCAGCTGTTTCTTCTTTTCCTTTTAGGAAGGAGACCTCTCCCTTGCCTGGCATCTCTAGCCTGCAAAAAATTCCTTTAGGGCAATGTGCATGTTAAATAGATTGTACATCTCTCTTTCTCTCTCTCCCCCCTCCCACTTCAATTTGCATGGCATATTTTTCCCCCTCCTAATTAACGCTTCCTTTGTTTATCCTTGCATTTGAGCCAGGGGTCTAATTTGACCTCTTCAGAGCTGATGAGCAGCAATTTTGAGGGAGGGTTTGATTAGCCCTTGAAGAAAACCTCTTTGGCAAATTGCAGCATTAATCAAGGTAAATGCGGTTGCAAAAGTGGGGGGGTGTCCATGCCTCTCCCCCTTGCCCCCCCCCGTAGGATTTTATTTTTAAACAAAGTGAGGCTGTTACATGAGGTCGCCTGAAGAAACCTCTGAGTTGGATTTCATAATCCACCTGATTTTCTTTTTCATTCAGAAAGGGAGAAAGTTAGTCCAGACTTTCAAGTGCCTCCTTTCCAGGTTGCCTGTGAAAGGTGAGCCTGTGCAAGGGATGTGTTTACACAGTTCTGCCATCCTGTGGCCTCCTGGGATTTGTAGTTCAAAAAGGGGCTTGGCCTTCTGTTAGTGCTGCAGTTCAGGAGAGTGGAATTAACGCCTCTCTGGCAGAGAATCTAAAGGACCTGCCTGAACTACAAATCCCAGGATTCTGGAGCCACGGTGTCAAACCACTGTAAATTGTATAGAGTGGATATACCACCGATGACCAGTTTGAGAAACCTAACAAAAAGAGGATATGTGTGTCTGCCTATTTGTCTTCTTTTTGGGGGGGCAGGTAGATGTGGCCAATCATTTGGGGGCTTTGAAATCATCTTAACTGACTGAAGTTCTGAGTAATGTGCCTCCCCTTTTTAGGGGACCCGTATGGATGTTGCAGTTGTAGCAACTGGTGACTCCCAAAGTCAGTGGAACAGTGTGTCTGTTCTCAGTTTTTGGTGCAAATTTTATCGGAGCCGTCCAAGGTGCTGAATCTGGCGTGTGGGGTAGCTTTCAGCACCTTGGGATTGAGAGTGATTTTCCTGCCCCACTGATCTTGGACCTGGGGCTGGGCTGTTGTCAGGGCAAGTAATTCTTCTTCTTGCAACCTCTGCTCATTCATGCTTTGTTGAGTTTGCACGAATCTTTTGTTATTTATTACAATATTTGTGTGGCACCCTGTGTTCAAGGATCTCAGGTGAAACTGGGAATTAGAAATGCTTCAGGTTTCAGAATTCGGGAAACATCGCATAACGCCATCCTGGGCTCCTGGGAAGAAGGGTGGGCCAAAATGGAACAAAAAAAAAAGGTCCCAAGTATACAGGAATATTTATTTACAGGTGACAGCATAGTGTAATGGTCTGAGTGTGTGACAGGGAACCTGGGAAGCCAAGGTTCAAATCCCTGCTTGGGCCAGGAAATCCAGCAGGTGATCTTGGGCAAGTCATGCTCTCTCAGCCCAGAATGACGAAATCTTGAGAGGCAGAATAGTGTAGTGGTTGTAGTATTAGACCAGGACTCCAGGAGACCAGGGTTAAAATCTTACCCATGGGTGACCTTGGGCGAGTCCCACTCTCTCAGCCTCAAAGGGAGACCAAGGCAGACCTTTTCTGAACAAATTGTGCTGAAAAAACCCTGTGATAGCTTTGCCTTAGGGTTACCATGAGTTTGAAATGACTTAAAGGTACATAACATCCACAGCGTATTTTTATGGGACAAAAATGTGATGGAAGCATTAAAAGGTTCCAGGTATATATGTATATGTGTTCATGCATTTATGTTCCTTCCTGAAAAGTGTAGTGTCATATTGTTGCAAAAGATATCCCCCCTCCTTCCATGGTTAGTCTCACACCTTGAAAAGTGCTTTACTCCCACACTTAATCTGCTTTCTCCACACTTGCCTGCTTATTTCTTGCATGGATCTACCTGAAATAACCATCCTTCCCTCTCCCTGTGTTATTTCCCTTGCAGTCGTAGCTTTCTTGGTCGCCTATCATCAAAACAAGGCGCTCATTGGGGAGCGAGGGCTTCTGCCTTGCAAGCTGTACTTGGAGAACATCAAGCGCTACTTCAAGGGGAAGATCAATTTGGATGCCCTGAGTTATGCCCCGATGCTTATCTGGTTCTTGGACTGGTCAAGCATGGACAACGTCCTGGATGGCTTTGCTCTGACCGGCTTGGCCATTTCGGCCTTTGTGCTGCTCACCGGTTGCGCCAACATGATGCTTATGGCTGCTCTCTGGATGCTCTACCTCTCACTCATCAACGTGGGGCAGGTCTGGTAAGTTGTTGAGTTTCTCCTTGTTGGAAAAAGAAAATTATAAACGCTTTGTTCCTGGTGGAGTTGGGGAGTAGTCTTCTGCCCCTGATGTGGTAGCACTCCATACAGCTCATGGTTCAGAAGAAGTCCTCAGAAGCAGAGGAAGACTTGAGACAGAGAAGTGGGGCAGTGGTGATTATGGTGGTTTCAGGTGGTGGCTTCCATGTCAGTGGGTCACAGCATCCTCTTTAGGTTTTAGCCCAAACTCTAAAAGAACCGTCTAAGATGACATGTCATAGTTCACCTTCTGGAATCTGGGGAATCTGGGCTGGAGGATTTGGACCACAAGGTACGTCTGGCTCCAGATGATAGCTCCCTCCCTGAATCTGTAGAAGTAGTTGAGGGGTTCTTTCCTCATAAGAACTTCGCAGGGGCCGAAGAGAGTCTCCTGCTCTTTGAAGCCCAGCAAAAAGAGAAGGAGAAGCTCCGTAGGAATCCACATCAATTAAGTAGAAAGTGCTAACTTATGAAGCAGGTGGCATCCAAGAGATAGCCACCTCTACCTCTTCCACCAGTTACAGAGGTGCTTGTTGTTCACAACTGTTCAGCCTCTTCACCTGGTTGTGTTTTTAGCATACCTGTGTTTCTTGAGATTCTTGACCTGGCTATGTTCACTGACTCCTCAACTTACCCCTTTTTGGCTTTGAGTATCTGGAGTGTCGGCTCTGTGCAATGCATCCGGACTGGCTGAGACCTTGACTCTGTGCCTTCCTTCTTCTTTTGAGATTACCTGTGTGGACCAGATGGACTTCCCTCTGGCCAATCCCCTTAGGAGAATCTGTCTCTATAGCCACTTGCGGTTGTCCTGTTCCAGGCAGCCAGCCAAGGCTTCCAACTGTCTAATTATCCTGTTACCAGGACCTAGCAAGCAAAGTATGTGTTTGCTGTTTTGCCGTCCAAGTTCACAGTAGACTTAGCGAGACAGAGTCCAAGTTTACTGTAAGTCCAGAGAGAGAAAGAGAGTCCAATGGCAAAAATCCATCAATACAATGGTCAAGGGTTCTAGGACCACAAGCTAGGAGTTTAGGAATAAGCTGGGTTGCTACCACCAATAGGATCAGGTGGCTGCAATAGTTTCCTGCCATTCTGGCCTCCTGTTATATAGGCTTAGAGTCTTACCCAGCTGTGAGCCTAATTGATGAGTCCTTCTTATATAACCACTGCCAGAGTGTTGGGCTCTCCTTTTTCCACCTACCCTGGCTGTGGTAAGTACTCTCTCTCTCATATCTCTAAGGTGTGGCTGCTGGGAAGGGTTGTGTCTGTGTTCTGGGACAGGGCCATGACATCTGCCCACAAACAGAGGAACCTATTTGAGTGGGAGATATAATTCATCACCATTGAAGTTTGGAGTAAAACCTGATTGGGTTCACTATCTCAGTGACAGGCCATTTCCATACTAGTAGTTGTAGTGCTATTATTCCACTTTCAACGTCCTATGGAAACCTGGGGTTTGCAGTTTAGGGAGGGATCTCAAAAGGCCATCCTCAAAGGCCCCTCCCTAAACTGCAAGCCCCAGGTTTCCATAGGACGTTGAAAGTGGAATAATAGCACTACAACACTCTAGTGTGGAAATGGCCACAGAGGAGCAACTGGTTGCCACTAGTGTCAGAGCCTTTGGCCATACAGGTGAAGGTATTCTTGGCTTCAAGTCAGAGGTGGGAAGTAATGGGTTAAAGCAGAGCCAGTACCTAAATCAGATTCCTTTTTCATCATTACCTGTGTCAGGTTCCTTTGGTGGGTGTAACGGGATTGTAATTGACTTTTTTTTCCAGAATTGGTATAATAAGATTTGAGCTTTAGAGGCAGTCCTCCCTATGCACGGGTTCTGCATTCGCTTATACAATCTGCCATAGCTTGAAAATATTTGGGGGGAAATATTCCAAAAGCAAACGTTGCTTTTGCCATATGCCAAGCACTGTACTGATGTGTAGGCACACCCTGCTGTAGCCTCCCGGCATTTTATTGATCTTCAGGCTCTTTTTGGCACTTGTTTGAGTTGTTTGCCATTTTATAAAAGGGATGCCATTTTACTATGCCATTGTAAATAATGGGACTTGAGCATCCATGGATTTTGCTATCCATGGAGGGTCCTGGAACCAAACCCAGCAGATACTGAGTGCTTATTGTACTTTCAAAAAATTTATTCCAAGTCAGTTGGATCGTGTACTGGGACACAGGCAGGATATAAATTAATTATTCAAATAAATAAGCCCAATGTTTTCTTCCCACCCATTTCTCACATTTGCAAGACTACAGGGCTGAATCCTTGTGTAACTCCTACCAAGAGTAGACTCATTGATTTAAAGGGATTTGCATAGGTGTTGACTTGGCGTTCAACAATTTATTTGAGAAAACTGCTGTAATACTGTGGTTAATCCAGGTGTTTCCAGCAGGATTCAGAGTTTGGTATTTTCTTTCCCCCACTAAAATTCATGCAATTTTAAAATTACAGCTTCCTAATGTGTATATAATTGTTGGAACTCCCCCCAGCTTTTCAGCGTGAGGCTGTTTCTTTTTGTTTCCATAACTTTTGTGCCACAACAAAAATATTTTGCAAGATATTTGCAGTGTTGAATATCTTGTGCCCATCCTTTGGTAACAGTTCTGATTACGTCGGTTTCAGTTACAGATCGTAAGAAAATAAAATGTGGAGAGGTCAAAGTAGGGACTGAATACTTCTGCAAAGCTGTTTAGACTGGTTTTTTGGCTGCTGGCTCATTGCTGTGGATAAGTCTTTTAATGGGAAATATATGCTGCACTATTATACTCATACACTTTGCAAATGAGCAGATGCTCAAGGTGAGGCGAGCATTTTCTCAGGACAGGTTTTGGGAGGTGAAAATTGTATTTCTGTGAAGACCGTTGAGTCCAGTGAAATTTCTTTTCATGCCTGCGATTTCCACACTACACTCTTATAGCACAATTATTCCACTTTTTTAGCCTCCTATGGAATCCTGGGGTTTGCAGTTTAGGGAGATTGGCCCCTCCCTAAACTGCAAAGCCCAAGATTCCATAGGAGGCTGAAAGTGGAATAATAGCGCTATAAAAGTGTAGTGCGGAAATGGCCTAGGACTTAAAGGATCTCAAAGCATTTCTTGCAGAGTTTTTTTGTTTCTCATGCTTTGTTCCATTACGTTCTCCTGTGGGATTACAAGAAATTCCCTGTAGCATTTAAGGATGGATTGCTGGGAGTTTCCCTTGTTTGTTCTTCCTGGTTACACATGTGTGCATAACATGTATGGAGTGAGGTTAGCTCTTTGGATGGGGGATTTATGGCGAGTGGTCACCTTCTCAGAGTCACGCAGCAATTTGGTCAAGGAGGATGGAGTGAGGCAGTGGCATTTGGCAAGTTGTTGTTTTGTGTATTCGAGTCAACTGCAACTTATGGTGAGCCTACCATGGGGTTTCTTCGGCAAGGTTACTTGGAGGCGGTTTGCCCTTGACTTCCTCTGAGGCTGAGAGAGTGTAACTTGCCCAAGATTAGCCGGGGTTTCCTTGGCTGAGCAGGAAGTTAAACGCTGGTTTTCCGCAGTCCTAGTCACACTCAAACCATGACACCACCTTGGCTTTGGGTTGTTACGTGGCTTCAAGCAGATTCTGACTCATGGGGACCCTTTCCTAGGGTTTTCTTGCCGTTGTCTCCTTCTGAGGCTGAGAGAATATAACTTGCCTAATGTCACCCACTGGCTTTCCATGGCTGAGTGAGAATTCGAACTCTGGTCTCTGTCAGTCTCAGTTCAACCCTCAAGTTATTGCTCCACGCTGGCTCTGGTTGTAATCTACCCGTGTCAGATCCTTGTAGATATTAAGTAGAATTTACCACTCTTAAGTGTAACTTTTAAAAAGATTTTCTTAGCAGGATTTGTTCGGAAGGGCTTTGCTTTTGCCTTCCTCTGAGGCTGAGAGAGTGTGACTTGCCCAAGGTCATCTGGTGGGTTGCAGGGATTTGAACTCTGGGCTCCTAGCGTTCTGGTCCCAGGTTCAAACCCTTGCATTGCTTCGGAGCTGAGATTCTGTTATACTTGTGGGTTTCCGTGGTTGAACTTGGTGAGCTATAGGCCTCACTCCAGAACATAGAAAAGTTCCTTCTTGGGGGCTATGTATTTCAAAACCCTTCAGCCAGTGTGGGTGTTGACTGGGGATGCTGGGAGCTGTAGTCCAAAAAATAAAAAAAAAGGGAATAGGTCTGACTATGCACACAATTCAGGTCTCACTCCCGTCACACCCAACGGAAAGCCCGAGGAAGCATTTGCAGAGAAGGATCTGCGGAGATTTTCCTTGGCACGCCAAGGGCTGCACCTGGGCACCCCCGGGTCCCTTGCCTTCTGGCATCTGGGGCCGGTTGTTGTCAGAGGCAAAATCTTGGGTTACGCAGGGGGACGGCGTGGGGTCGCTAATGAGAAGCCAGTTCAAAGGTAGATAAGCACCAGGGTTCCCCCCACCGTCCTGAAGAGTAACGTCGCTTTCCTCCTCCTCTTTGTCTGCCAGTGAGAGCCAATTTATTCTTTTTAAGTCCCTTCTTATTTTAATTTTAGAAGCATTTTATCTATTTGTTTTGGGCCGGAGGCTCCGGATACCAGACGCTGTTGACTGGAGAGGGACTCTTTTCAACTCGGGTCCAGCTGGCTGGAAAGTCTCGGAGGGAAGGAAGTTTTAGCAGAGGGACTGTCCCTCTCCAAATTTTGTTTTTTTGCAGGCCAAAGCAAGTAATGGCTTTTTGGGGTTGTGATGTAGCCGTTTGAGCAAGGAACTACAACATTCCGTTCCCTGCTTGGCCATGGAGACCCATTAGGTCAGTGGTTCTCAACCTTCCTAATGCCGCGACCCTTTAATACAGTTCCTCATGTTGTGGTGACCCCCAACCATAAAATTATTTTCGTTGCTACTTCATAACTGTAATTTTGCTACTGTTATGAATCGTGCCAAAGGGGGCAGGAGGACGCGAGCACGTGGCTCGTGCTTGCGCACCACCACCGAGGAGGGAATGGAGCCTAAGACCATAGGAAATATGCATTTTCCAATGGTCTTAGGCGACCCCTGTGAAAGGGTCGTTCGACCCCCAAAGGGGTCACGACCCACAGGTTGAGAACCGCTGCATTAGGTGATCTTGGGCATGTCACACACTCTCAGCCTCGGGGAAACCCAGTGATAGATTCGTCTTTGGATTGCCGTATGTCAGAAATGACTTGAAGGCACACAACAACAACGATCTTTGCATTTATGCATCACGAGAGTCTGTTGTTCATAGAGATGTACAATTTCCGGAAATTTTGAAGCCATGGGAAAAAACTTTATTTTTCAGGTTTTTTGGGAAAAAAATGGAAATTTTCAGAAAATTGAAGAAATGCAACATTAGCATTTCTTACAGATTGAAACTCACTCTGTTACTTTACGAACATAAAGTATGACTAGTGTAATTTGATTTGGCATAAAATTATCACAATTGCTATATTAAAATACAGTGTATTCAAACAATTATTACAAACAGAGTTTACTTTTATTATTTTTTAAGAAAATTATTTGTAGCAAATGGAGCAACAGTCTCCTGAACTGCATGGAACTTCTTTGGATTTGCTAGTTTATGTGGAGCAGGAAAAATAAAATTAAAAAACAAAACAATACAGAAGGAGCCATCAATATTAGTAACAAAGAAAATTATTTATATTTCCTCTCCAGACTATCAAATAGACATAAAGCACCCATTCCCATTAAAAGATTTGAGGGGAAAAGGTGTGTGGAAGGGAGCAGGGAGGGATTAAGATTCAATGGATAGGCATAAAATTTGATCAGACTTGTTTTTTGAGTTATAGTTATCAGTATCAGTTTCAGTCTCACCATGCTAAAATAAAATGTTCCATAATCAATTTTCTTCCTTCTTTCAGTTTTTCCAGTTTTTTGGAAAAAAACAAGGCTAAAGGGAAAAAAAAGGGGAAAAAACATTTTTTCTGAATTTTTCTGTTTTTTTCCTGGGCCTTCACATCTCCAGTTGTTCATCGATTCCTTGGAGAGCAAGCAATTAGCGACAATGGCGTTGAGGCCATTCTGCTTTCAGGGAACCGTCTGCATCTTGGGTTTGCCGTAGAAAGAATTCACCTTCACTGATGGTGAATGACTGATGCCATGTAGAGGAGGGAGAGGGCTTGTTTTCTGCTGCTCCAGAGACCAGGACAAGGAGCAATGGATTCAAGCTGCAGGAAAGGAGATTCCACCTGAACCTCAGGAAGAACGTCCTGACAGTCAGGGATGTCCGGCAGTGGAATCTGCTGCCTATGGAGTGTAGTGGAGTCTCCTTCCTTGGAGGTTTTTAAGCAGAGGCTGGATGGCCATCTGTCGGGAGTGCTTTGAGGGTGTTCCTGCATGGCAGAAAGGGGTTGGACTGGATGGCCCCTGTTGTCTCTTCCAACTCTACATTTCTATGATTCTATGATTTCTGCACTGCACTGTTATAGTGCTATTATTCCACTTTCAACATCCTTTGGAATCCTGGGGTTTGCAGTTTAGGGAAGGGCCAAAGACCAAAGGCCCCTCCTTAAACTGCAAACTCTGGGATTCCGTAGGATGTTGAAAGTGGAATAATAGCACTGTAACAGTCTAGTGTGGAAATGGCCTAAATCTTAAAACGGCATTTTCTTTTCTTTTGGCACTGAGTGGCGCAGCATGCCTTGTGCCACTCGGACGTATCCATGCACCATTGTGTTGCAGATGTGTTGCCTTTTCCACCTCTTTTCTCCCCATCTTCCTCCTTCAAATGGAAAAAAGGAATTATTTCTAGAAACCTAAACCTCAAATTAAAGGCTCTCAGGGAGGGGGTCATCCTTCCTGCAGAGGAAGCAAATTTTGGCACCTCTAACTGATATTGTTGATGGGAGGCAGGGTTGGAAGTCAAGGGAGGACAGCAGAGCGGATCACTTTCAAAGAATGCAGCGTGCGGCTGATAGGACATATTAATGAAGCAAAGATTAATACCATGTGACACGGTTGCAGCTTGGCCGTACAAGCTGGGGCTAATGATGCTAATTGGAAACATACCTTTGGGTTCCTGAAATGTGAACTTAGTGACAGCTTTTGTCAGAAAGGAACAATTTGCATCTTCTCTTGTGCTTCCTTTGCAAAGATCCTCCACCTCGACCCTAATCCTGTATGGATCAAAATCATGTCTTTGGCTGAAGAAATTGTGTGAAATCTCTTGCTGGAGGAGCAAAGTAATCTCACAGAATAAGAAAGAAAGAAGTCAGTTGGAACAGAAAGCAGCATTTCATCCTTTCAGCGATTTGCAATATTGGGGTGAATTGTAATATTTTTAGCTTCTCAGGATTCAAAGCCATCATCATCTTTTAATCCTAGAAAAATCTTGTAGGGAAGACCTGTATTATCTTCATTTTTTGTTGTTGCTGTGCGCCTTCAAGTCACTTCTGGCTTATGGTGACCCTGTCTTTGAGTTTTCTTGGTGAGATTTGTTCAAAGTGGGTTTTGCCATTGCCTTCCTCTGAGGCTGAGAGAATGTGACTCACCCAAGGTCACTCAATGGCTTTCCGTGTCTGGGCAAGAATTTGAACTCTGATCGCCAGCGCCGTAGTCCAGCGCTTGAACCACTTCACTTCTCTGGCTCTCTGATCCATTTTTATGGGTGGGCAAGAGATGATTTCTTGCCTCCCCACCTCCAAGTCAAAGAATTTCCTCATGCATTACTGGGTTTCTTTGCCAGCCATTGCATGACTGCAGTTTACTGAAGCTAAATACCTCAGTCAACTATTTGAGCGGACTGATTAATTTAAAAATTAACGAGAGAGATATTTCAGGATGTGGTTGAGGCTCTTGTCTTGGGTGGGAGCCTTTGTAATGGGGTAGTTAATCACCTGAAAAGGAAGAAGGCATTCGCCTGCACAGGTTATAGGAAGGTCTTGCTCTGTTAGGCAGGAGAAACTCCATTCTTCAAAGCCAGAAATGGGCTTCCACCTGCTGGGCTTTGCTGTTGGTTGTTTCCTGTTTTGGGTCCTTTTTGGCAGTCCGGGGGTGACCGGGCTCCTCTCCAGGCTGGCCCTCCAGTTCCAAAACTTGGGCTGTTGTCACTCAACTTGCTACCCTTAAGATCTCTCCCTCTCTGGATTTGGTCCTTGGGACTCAGGGTGACCTCTGTGGGTCTTTCTGCACTGCACTGTTATAGTGATATTATTCCACTTTCAACCTCCTGTGGAATTCTGAACTTTGTAGTTTCCCGAGGCCAAAGAGCCCCCGGCTGAGAATCCTAAAGGCCACTCCCTAAACTGCAAACCCCAGCATTCCATCGGATGTTGAAAGTGGAATAGTAGCACTACAACAGTGTCGTGTGGAAAGGCACTAAATTGCACAAGTGGCTGTATTGATCAGAAGATTCAGCGTGGCAAAGCGTGACCAGTATTTCCTTTCAGTTTTTAAATGTAAATAGACACAGTTGTAGAAAATAAAAACAGTTAAGATTTATTATATAACTAATAAGTCAAACATGAACTCCCCAAACTCTTTCTGTATTCCTGGCTTTCAGAACTCTGTTCAGATCTCATCAATTCTGGTCTTCCTAAGTGACCCTCACTCTATTTCCGAGTGCCCTAACCTAACCATTTTACGGATAAACCTTTAGGTTACAGCTCTCACCTTTATAGTATTCCAAAGGCCGTGATCGACTGGCTTCAACCAGGCACGTCCAACTTCTTCCTTCACGCCATGTGTCCCCCAGAGCTGTGGTTCTCAACCTTTGTTCTCACAGCTTCTTTGGACTTCAGTTCCAAGAAACACTGGCAAGGAACTTCTGGGAACTGAAGGACAAAACATCTGGGGAACCAGACGTTGAGAACCCCTGTTCCAGGGACAGAGAATCCATGAGTTTGGTTCAGCACTTTGGATAGTTCCCTTCTAGCTATCTGGAGGATATGGTTTAGCAGATAATTCTTTGAAAGTCTGGGCTGAAGCCTGGGGTGGAATCACTGCCCCCCTGACGGCAAGAGATTTTGTAAAAGGGAAGGGAACAGGGATGTAGCTACAGGGTAAGAAAAGGAGGGCATTGCCCTCCCAGTAAGAATTCTGCACTCCAATGAAATTTTGCATTTTATTGAATTCATTTTGTTGCTGAGATCAGTTAAGACCCTTGAAAATAAAAGTATTTAGCAGTGAACGCAAGCAGACATTCCTTCTTGTGTTGCAAGCTGTTTTGAGAAATTGTGGAAGCTGGGGAGGAGTAATTTCTTTTTGTCTTTCTTTCTCTTTTTGCACTGCTAAAGTGTTTACTTAAAATTAGCAAGGGGGTTTAGGCCAGCCACGATTCAAGAATGGTTGCAAGGCTGCTGAACATGAGTCCATCTCAGTTTCTGTTTCTTGTCCGTGCTCTTTAACGTGTACGGTTCGGAGGCCGAACTGTGATGTAATCTTGGAGATATTGGACAAGGAGGTATCGGTGACCTCTTTGGCCAGTGTCCCTCAACATTACATGCGCTGATGCAAACCACTGAGATGAATGTGGCTGGAGTGTCCTTTTTAACGGGGAATGAACTCTTTTGCAGTCTTTTTATAAGTGCTTTAGAATCATGAACATCAGTGAACTGGAGTAAAGCAGGACTTCTCTTAAAAAAATGCTGTAAATGGTTCAGAAGTATCATTTTTAAATAAAACAAAGCATGCATTTTAACTTTTGACCCCTTCCATTTCTTTTGCAGGTATTCCTTTGGTAAGTGAACATAGCTCAGAAAATGCACCACTGTTTGTTTTTTCGGGCACTTGTTGGGTAGGTAATACATATTTTTTTCGAAATTTCTCTCTTCCTGCTTTTCCTTCCTAGAGAAAGGTACTTATGGTCTTAAGAGTATAAGCTTCTAGAGATATGGGTGAGTTTCTGACCCAAGCAATGTATGGTTTGTGGATGGAACAGATTTGGAGCTGCTCCCCCTGTGCATCTCACACCTGTTGCAGGAATTTAAGTCTAAAAGGGGTCTAAAATAACTCCTTAGCCTGAAGGTTAAAGGAGAATACAAGTGTACCTTAATATAGAAGGGCTCTGATGTAGAATCAGAGTTCGATCCTGCCGGGCTCCAAGGTTGACTCAGCCTTCCATCCTTCCGCAGGTCGGTAAAATGAGTACCCAGCTTGTTGGGGGCATGTATAGAAATACATGCTATTTGTAAGTTGTTCGCTGCCTCGATTGATGTGGAGAGGTGACAAACAAACAAACAAACAAATAAAATAAAAATGACTGAAGTGAGGCTATTGTACCTTGGACATGTCATGAACTGAGAATACCAACTAGAAAAGTGGATGCTGTTTGCTAAGGTGAAAAGAGGAAGACTGCATTACAAATGGATTGATTTAGTCGTGGAAGTCACAGGTGCCCGAAATTTCTGAGACTTAGAGCGGTGCTTTTAAGAACAGGGAGTTTTCGAGGTCTCTCATTCCAAGGGTCCAGCATAAGTTGAAGCTGATGGCGATTAATAACAAATAAATACATAGAGTGTTTATGCAAAATCACGTATGGTTGCATGCGTGTGCATGTACAGGTTACCTTTTTATTATGACCCCTCTAAGGCGCTGTTTACAAAAATGTTTATGGCTTGAAATAAGAACTGGTCGAAGGATTTGTGCGTGTGTTTTAATAAAAGCAAAACCCATACTTCCTGCAATGGGACAGGAAGCACGCAGCATGTAGGAAAAAAAAAAATCTCTGCAGGAACTGTTAAGCGTGTTCTTTGAAGCAGATGCTACCGAATGCTAAAATGGGATTTTTTTTCCAAAACTCAGCAATATTTAAATGCCTTTTGACCGACAACAACAGAGAACAACAAAATGTCACTGTTCCACAATTATAATATAACAAAAATATTGTGGGTTTCCTGCATTCCTTGCAAAAAGAAAGAGGAGAGATTTGACAAAGCAGAAGAAGGTGGCTCTTTGGCATTTTCATTTTATGAATCCCAGCTCAGAAAAAGTCTCTCATCGAAAAAGCAGAGGAAGAGAAAAGGAAGTCCCACTGTGTACAAAGAGGTTCAAGAGACTTGATCCCATCCTGGAGGTGGCCTAGATCCATCTGCTTTCTAGACGGGAGGCACTTTTCTGATGCTATAATTTTTTTTAAAAAATGTCAGTAATGAAATACAGATCATTCATTAGCAGTTGGCTTATTGACCTTGCATACTGTCTGTATGTTAACTCTTCAGATGATTAATTTGGTATTTTCTACAATTATCAATAAAATAAAACGTGTGTGTGTGTACGTAAGTGTGTGTGTGTATATATATTTATATATTGGGAAAAGACTGTGGAAGGTGTTGGAGCTGCTTGCTCTCCATTTGGACACCCCCCCATTTGGACACCCCCCCCAAGATATATGGGACCCCCTCAAGTTTTAGTTCAGAACTCAAACTACTATTACTACACTATTACTATTTTCTTGTTTGTTCTTATTTATTCTGTATTGTTAATGTACAAACCCCTATATACCACCTAGGTCCAAGAACTTCGAGGCAGTTTACATCAACAAGATGTAGAAGTGTACCCAAATATGGAAACACACTGTTTATGGGGCCCAAGCAAAGCGTGTTGGGTTTGGCTCAGCAAGGAAGGCTTTGTCAAATGAATTGTCAACCTGCAGCAAAAGTTAAGAACAGAACAGATTAGGCAGCATCTTAGTTTGGTGTCAAGACTGGATCTGGAAGCCATGCCCTATGAGGATACACTTAGGGAGCTGAGTATGTTTAGTCTGCAGAAGAGAAGGTTAAGAGGGGACATGATAGCCATGTTTAAATATTTGAAGGGATGTCATGTTAAGGAGGGAGCAGGCTTGTTCTCTTCCGCTCCAGAGACTAGGACAAGGAGCAATGGATTCAAAACATTCCACTTGAACCTCAGGAAGAACTTCCTGACAGTCAGAGCTGTCTGGCAGTGGAATATGCTGCCTCGAAGTATGGTTGAGTCTCCTCCTTTGGAGGTTTGTAAGGAGAGGCTGGATGGCCATCTGTTGGGAATGCTTTGATGGGTTTTGCATGGCAGGAGGTTGGACTCGATGGCCCCTGGGGTCTCTTCCAGCTGTATGATTCTAAGACCTCCTCCTAGGAAGGTCCTGTGAGTGAGTCAGGGTGGTCCTAGGGAATCTTCTCTCCAACAGTGGAAGATGGCTTTTACCTTCCTTGTTGGATTTTTCCAGCAGCACTGGTTGGTCCCCTTGGGAAGCTCTCAGCCAGACTGGGCATGGTATTGGTTCAGTCCATGAGGAACCCCTGATATTCTGATCAGGAGTGTTTGGTGTTTCCGCATCAGTAGGACTGTGAATCCATTCCAGAAATTAGACTGATCTTCAAAGGTGTACTCTCCAGGATGTGCTACCTGTTTGGGGTCAGCACCTTGGAGAGCTTCTTTGAATACATAAATACATAGTTTTATTACACTTACAGAGTGGCCTCTTGTTGTTATTTGCTATCTGGTTGGCAGCAACTTACTCTGATCTCATGAATGGGAGATCCCCAAGAGCTGCACTCATCCATAGCCCTGCTGAGGTCTTGCAAATGCAGGGTAACCTTGACTTGCTTTATTGACCCAATCCCTGAGGAATGTGGCCTCTCTCTTTTCCTACTTCCTTCCATTTTTCCTAGCATTATCATCTTCTGGGTGAGTCATGAGATCTCCTTGCAAAAAATAAACAGGTCCAAATGACAAGCCTGGAAGAGTTTCAAGAGAGGTATAACTGTCCTCCGCAATATACCCATTGGCTCCTTTAAAGTTTGGACTAAACCCGGAGAGGATTCTGTACCTCACTGAGATGGAAGCTGCCAATTGATACTGGTTCTGATGCAGCGTGCCCTTATTTATTAGCTTTAAAACAATCAGATTCACAGGGAGAATCAGAATTACAAGAAAAAATATATATTCAAGGAAAAATAAAATGATACTAGCACACTCAAATATCAAACAGTAACAAACTGAACCACTAAACCCTAACGTACTGACCCGCCAAACTGTAATGAATGAAATAAAAATACGTTATTATGCCATTAGAAATCCAACTAAGCAATCTTGCTAGAGTTACTAGTAACTATAGCCACAAATTATTGCACGGTTAGATTTCTTATTGCTCAAAAAGCCCATAAATGTTTTCCAGTCTTTTGAAAATGCATGCCATTTCCTTTAAGCAAGGTCTTTTCTCTGAAAGGTCCACTTTCTTCTTGGCTGAATTCTCAGGGGGCTTTGCTCAACCTTGTAGGTCATCTTCAGACCAGAAGCAGTAGCTTTTGGAATGGAGTAGAGGATGCAGTGTTGTCACTCCAGGACCCATGAGCCCGGTTGCCCACCGGCCTGGAATTTCTTAGTGGCGGTGTGAACACCGCCAAGCTTAAAGCATCCGTTACGCTTCCCTTGACTGTCTCCGGTGGCCCGGCTTCCTTTTTCCTTGGAGAGGAAGAGAGACCCTCTTCTAGCCCAGAGGTGGAACGTAACAAGGAGCACCTGTTTTGGTGTTTTGGAAAGGTTCTTTGGCAGCTGTTTCCAGCCTCCAGCTATTTCCTGCCTGGTTGTGTGTGTGTGTGTGTCTCTGTGTGTGTCATGAGAATGTTTTTACCCACCTAGGGAACCGTTGCTTGGCAGATTTTTGTTCTCTTTCCGTCTTCCCCACCTAGCTTGGACCAGTGGTTTTTCTTCTCAGGAGAGATGGCCATACAGGTTGCCTTAGCTGCAGATTGGGGAGCGCTGGGGAGATCTCTCTGTTGTGGAAATTTGATTTATTTTCATTTATTAAAACACTTCTGCCCCATCCTTTATCACTGGATCAGAGACCAGCATACAATATAAACAGTTTGGAGGTTCTCGGGACTAAAAGCACCAATAATTCGATCAAGATAAAATCATTACTGCTTTAAAAGCAACAGTTAAAACCCCTTTAAAAACTAGAAAAATTTGAAGCTACCCACATGTGTATTTGAAATATAGTTGTTCCCCAAGGCTTTAATAAAAAGCCATGTTTGTGAGGTCTGCCATTCATAGGATTGCCATAAGTAGGAACTGATTTCATGGCACGTAATAGCAGCAGCAACAGCTCTGTTGTCATGCAAAGTACTTTGGGGAATGGCAAGGTCTTGTACGGGCAAGATCCACTGGCTTTACAAAAGACCAACTCCCGGCAGGGATAAAAACTCCTAGAAATGGTTTGCGATCCACATGGCTGCTTGCATTTTGGGGCCATTTCTGCACTAGGCTGTTATAGTGCTATCATTCCACTTTCAACATCCTATGGAATCCTGGGTTTTGCAGTTTAGGGAGGGGCCCCAAAGGCCATCCTCAGAGGCCCCTCTCTAAACTGCAAACCCCAGGATTCCATAGGATGTTGAAAGTGGAATAATAGCACTATAGTGCAGAAATGACCTTGGACTCCTGTGGGTAATTATACAGAAACTGTCCTTCAAGGGCCCCGTCCTTCAAAGTTTATCGGCACACGTCTGAGTGGTGCAAATAGAAGACGGAAGGGGAGAGTCTGAATTAGGACAGTGGCACAGAAGGAGAAGGTTGACCCTCTCTTTGGCTCATCAGCGTGGCCCCAACCCAATTGGTATCCCCTTCCCAGGAGTTCCTTTTAGAAGAAATCTAGACGGACAGGCAATCCAGTCTCAGATGTTTGGCATCGTCCAGTCTCTAGCCGGCATCTTCATCTGAAGGCCGATCTTTGGCTCTGTCTTAGTGAAGTTCTTTTCAAACTGGGGTGGGTATCCATGGCAGGCAAGGGGACAGTTCTTCCCACATAGGGGACTTGCGCTATGCTCTCTTGGACTATTTGTCAACCAAAAATGAAAGCCAGTTCCAGTTTTGACTTCCAGTTTTTTTCTTTTGCTGGGGCTTGAACTGCATTCTAGAAATGTGTCCTTGGGGTGCTTTTTTTGTTGCCCAAATATGATTTTTTTTTCAGGGCAGGGTCTTTTTGGGAGGATTCAAGAAAATTTAGGGATGGCATGAAAACCCCTTGGGAGCTCCATGTGGCCATACAGTTCCCACCCTTTTTTCCCTTTGTGTATTGCCGCCCTTTCTGTGTCTCTCTCCGTAAACCCTAGTTTGTGTGTGTGTGATATTTTATTTGTCGCAAGCAGGACAAATGGGCTGTTGATTATTCCCTTGCTTGCGTATGGCTGGGAACCGTTTTCTTTTCCCCTGCCTCCTGCCTTATTAAATCTATTTTTCAAGCTGTCACTTAGCTGGCCCTTAGTGATGGAGTCGGATGTTCACGTGGCCCCGGATGGAGGGACGGACGCTGGGATTCGTGTTCCCAACAGCAGCGAGCACCTCGGGCCAGCCGTTGTGAATTAACTACTCCTCGCGACCCTTTGCCCTCTTGGCTCTTAAATTCATGCTTTAAAAACAGCTTAATGAGGGGTTTACTGGCCCAATTGAAAGTTTTTATTAAAACCTATTAGTGTGCTGGAGTAGCCCGCATGAAGGAAACAATTAGCCTGGAGTGACTCTGCTCGGCTCCTCCGGCAGCCCTCGGCCATGCCAGGCTCCCACTAAACCGTTTCCAGATCAGCCTAAACCCCCAAACATTGCCTTTTGCATGGGATTCATATCCTCTGGCTTAATTTATAGTTCTGTCTCATGCGCTCTTCCCAAACTCAGTTCCCAAAAACCTTTGGGGCTTTAATTGAATTTGGAGAGGCGGCAAGAGGCTGGTCCTCATTATCTCAGGCTTGCTTGTGACTATTACCTTGATGGTTAGATCCCTTTATTTACTTGTTTGTTTGTCACTGAAGCATTCCCCCCCCCAGCTTAAAATATCTCCAAGAGTGGAAACTCAGAATGCATTTGTTGGTGTTGTGTGGCTTCAGGTCATTTGCGGCTTACGGTGACCCCAAAGTGACCCTGGCCATTTCCACACCAGACTATTATAGCACTATGATTCTACTTTCAACATCCTATGGAATCCTGGGGTTTGCAGTTTAGGGAGGGGTCTCAAAGGGCATCCTCAAAGGCCCCTCCCGAAACTGCAAAGCCCAGGATTCCATAGGATGTTGCAAGTGGAATCATAGCGCCATAACAGTCCAGTGCGGAAATGGTCCCTTGCCTTCCTCTGAGGCTGAGAGGTAATTCTCCTACACCATTTCTGCACTGGACTGTTATAGTGCTATTATTCCACTTTCAACATCCTATGGAATCCTGGGGTTTGCAGTTTCGGGAGGGGCCTCAAAGGCCATCCTCAAAGGCCCCTCCCTAAACTGCAAAGCCTAGGATTCCATAGGGTGTTGAAAGTGAAATAGTAGCACTATAGTGCGGAAATGGCCCTAGTGTGGTTTGTTCATGGGATTGAGTTCCAGGGTTCAAGTACCTGCTTGCCTTGAAAACCCACTGGATGACCTTGGGCAGGTCACACTCTCTCAAGAGAAGGTTAAGAGGGGACATGATAGCCATGTTTAAATATTTGAAGGGATGTCATGTCGAGGAGGGAGCAGGTTTGTTCTCTACTGCTCCAGAGACTAGGACAAGGAGCAATGGATTCAAGCTGCAGGAAAGGAGATTCCACTTGAACCTCAGGAAGAACTTCCTGACCATCAGAGCTGTCCAGTGGTGGAATCTGCTGCTGCCTCCATGGAGTGTGGTGGAGTCTCCTTCTTTGGAGGTTTTTAAGCAGAGGCTAGATGGCCATCTGTCGGGAGTGCTTTGATGGGTGTTCCTGCATAGCAGGGGGTTGGGCTGGATGGCCCCTGGGGTCTCTTCCAACTCTGTGATTCTATGATTCTAACCCCAGGGGCAACCTTCTTCTGAAGAAATCTTGCCAAGAAAACCCTGTGACAGGTTTGCCTTAGGATCACCATAAGTCAGAAACAACTTGTTGGACACACAGCAAATTCTCCTAAGCCGTGAAGGCTCTTTTAATGTTCTGCATGTATCCGCAAGCTAGCTAGCTATATATAATTGCGTGTTTTGAAAATGGCAGCGTGGGGATTAACTTCAGTCATGCAGCCAGGACCCTGCAGAAGATGAATGAAATTTTGAAAAACGTTTCAGCAGAAGCAAATCCTACTCTGCTCTTGACCTTCCTCTGACTCAGTGCATATTGCAAAGAATTATTTGGTGGGAAAGAATGCAGAGGGTTTTGAATGTCTTCCTTTGCGTGCCCTTGGAGACGGTGTAAATGCTTAGCCAGAGGTGATAACTGTCCTGGAACGAATGATTATGAAAGGTAGAGGAAGAGAGGGACAAAATTGTCTGTAAAGCAGATCTGAAAGATGGAATAAACTGGTTGAAGGGATCTTTCCAATCAGACAGATCTACAGTTTTGCACCCTCTAGGGCTGTGAGTTAACAGGAAAGTGCAGTTTAAAATTCCGGAACTGGATGCTCCATTGCTGTGGGTCACTTGTCTCCCGTCCTGTGCTTGCTGGGAGCACATTGGAGCAAGACTAAAATATTTTCTCCCATTTTAACCATTGTCTTCTCCTGCCTCCCTTTGCAACTCCTTCCCCCCCAGCCATGCTGTGCTTTGCCCTCTTTCGATTATTAGCATAATTGCTGCAATCAGATCCGCTACTTCTGCAGTAATAGTTTTAATGGTAGGTTTCATTCCCAATATGTTTTTTTTTTAAAAAAAGTCTTTTAAACGCACGGTTGGCACCTATCTAGCAAAACTAAGCAGCATCACTGCCTCTCACAAGACTTGAGAATATTCTGCCAATACTGGATGCTGTGCAATGGGTTTTGAGTCTGCCGTTCCCAGCCAAGAATCATAAGCCATTTCTGCACTAGACTGTTATAGTGCTATGATTCCACTTTCAACATCCTATGGAATCCTGGGGTTTGCAGTTTCGGGAGGGACTGGCCGGCCCCTCCCGAAACTGCAAACCCCAGGATTCCATAGGATGTTGAAAGTGGAATCATCGCGCTATAACAGGCTAGTGCGGAAATGGCCAGTGTCTCACCATGGACCAATGGTTTCTTAAATTGCTAAGATTATTTGGGGGTTGGAAGGGGTAGACATGCTCCCTAAGTTTTTAAAAACCTAGTTGTTTTTTTTTAAGGGAAATAACATGGAAGGGCTGGCGCGGTGTGCCCGTCTGTATACCGCTCGGTGTATGTAAGCCTAGAAATGATAATTTATTGTTCCGTTCACTCCTCCATATGTTAAATATTTGGAGTTTATATTGATGCTCGGGAGCTTCGGTTGCTAGGTCCAATTTCCGCCAAAGGGAAGCGGGGCCGTATTTGTTTAAAACCAGTAAAGCCATTCAAGGTCATTATTGGGGGTTGTTTTCCCCCCTCCGGAGGGACAGACCAGGGACACCTGTATGGTTTTAAGCAATGGGAGCCATCTGTGGGGAGGAAGTGGGGGTTGCTGTGGCGACCGAGGCCTAACACCGCACCGTGACAAAAGCCGAATGAACTCGGGGGTCACGGGAGTGGGTGTGAAGGTCAGACCTCTTCGTTCCGACCATCCTGCGAGGAGAAATTTCTCTCTCCCACTATATTTTTTTGGATAAGATTGTACTGGCTTAAGTCTACATATGTCTTTCTTTGTTCCTCCTTTGCACTCTCTCCCCAGGCATCCTCCCTTTTTCTGGAGAATAAAATGTACCAAGTAAATACACATCAGCTATATGGTGGGATGTAAACTCCCCTTATTTTTTTCTGGAATGGAAGGTTATGGGCATTTCCACACTAGACTGTTATAGTGCTATTATTCCACTTTCAGCATCTTATGGAATCCTGGGATTTGAATGGAAATGGCCTGTTTCTTTCCATCTATACATGAACATATATATACATATATACATGCACACACCTTATGCATATAAACACATACACACACCGTATTGGAAAAAGACATATATATATACGTATATACATGCACACACCTTATACATATGCATATAAACACATGCACACACCGTATTGGAAAAAGACATATATATACGTATATACATGCACACACCTTATACATATGCATATAAACACATGCACACACCATATCGGAAAAAGACATAGATATACATATATACATGCACACACCTTATACATATGCATATAAACACATGCACACACCGTATTGGAAAAAGACATATATATACATATATACATGCACACACCTTATACAAATGCATATAAACACATGCACACACCATATTGGAAAAAGACATATATATACATATATACATGCACACACCTTATACATATGCATATAAACACATGCACACACTATGTTGGAAAAAGACATATATATACGTATATACATGCACACACCTTATATATATGCATATAAACACATACACACACCATATCAGAAAAAGACATATATATACATATATACATGCACACACCTTATACATATGCATATAAACACATGCACACACCGTCTTGAAAAAAGGAAAAGATTTCACTTGCTGGGTGAGGTTTTGAAAGCTTTCTGATTTTTTTTTAAATTTTTTGTACGTTCGGGGAGGTTTTTTGAGAAAATTTTTCACATAGGATTCGCATTTGTTGTTGTTGTTACTTCAACTATTATATGCATTTATATCCTGCCTTTTCAGGACTTAAGGCAGCTTACAACAGATTAAGAGAAAGCCATAATTAAAAAATTGCATAATGCAAAAGTTTAAAAAAATGATTAAACAACCCCAAAAATTAAAGCAATATGGTGAATTTTCTGTTACTTATTTTTTGGTGTGCTTTTTGTGGATTTAAAAGCACAAGAGCATTACAAAAATAACTAATAGGAAGTTCAGCATGTTGTGCACAGCCCATCCTGCCTAGACTGAGGCAGGTGGAAACCTCTCCTTTCCTCCAAATATATTCTACCTTTCAGTTTCTTCTCCAAAGAAGGGGTTGCATTAGCTACGTTGGTGACTCTTTCAGCTGGAGAGAGAGAGAGAAAGAGGAGAATTAACATACAGCCCTTGCTCCTTGTTTTCCCCTCCTATTTCTTTGCATTGGTTGGCTGTGTACTCAAAGTTACTTTTTTTTTTTAAACCAGCATGCCTGCCATCGACTACCCCAGCAGAGGCAATATTTCTGTCCCAGATCCTCAAATTTGCCAGTTTGGTCGCTGCCGAGTGGGCATCATTTCTGTAACAACAGGATGTGTTTTGAAAGTGTTTTAGCTTTGCTTTTTCTTGTGTTTGCCTCCCCCACCCCTCAATCTTTGCTTGGTTTTCTGGTCTCCGGGCCTCTTTATTCCGGGGGGTTAAAGCTGTAGGCGTTGAGGTCCCGTTCGTCATTGCAGTCCCAGAACAAAGCTACACCAAGAGGAAACACCATCATGGTTTGTAGAAATGCAAAGCCCAATCTTGTAAGTCAGAGAGATGGATTTGGATCACAGCTCTGGTATTGAAATTAGGGGCTTTCCTTGTTCCTTAAGAAGGAGAGGACGAGAATGCACAAAAACTGGCTTCTCTTGAGATCTTGTCCGGTGCAAGTGGAATGGAATGCCCTGTGCACAAAGCAATGCAGAGGCCATTTCTGCATTGCATTGTTATAGTGCTATTATTCCACTTTCAACCTCCTGTGGAATTCTGGGATTTGTCGTTTACTGAGGCCAAAGAGCTCTCTGGCTGAGAAATCTTAATGCCCCCTCCTAAATTGCAAACCCCAGGATTCCACAGAAGATTGAAAGTGGAATAATAGCACTATAACGGTGTAGTGCGGAAATGGTCAGAATTGTGCCAGAGGAGAAAAAGGCGGTGGTGGTAGGGGGCTGTGACTCTCTCGGATGCGGGTAGAGGAGAAGGTGGTTCCTGTTGATGTGAATTGCGGTGGTTGCAGCAGCAACAACAAAAAGGAAGAAAGAAAGACGTTGTGCAGTGGCAGTGATGGGAAGGGGAGGAAGCAGCTCCATGTCGCCCCCCAGGGGCCACCTGTGCGCTGGCTGTGTTTTGAAAGACTGGCTTTTTGGGGGGGTCCTCGTACCCAAGACGCTAAGGGAGGGGTGGCCTGTAAAATCACCTGTTTTGTGGAAGGACGTTATTCAAATATGTTTCATCATGCAATTCATAAATCCGTTTCTCGTCTCTGATTTTATTTCCCTTTTCTTGCTTTCAATCACCTTACTGGGAAAAAAAAGTAGCTTTTGTTATCCCCTGTTGCGAGAAGATTTATACTTTCCTCCTCTTCTCCTGACAAAGAAAAAAGGAAGCTTCACACTTGGCATATAGTTTTCCTTCTTGGTCTGTGTTTCCTCACCAGGACTTACCCCCCAGCGGCTTTTGCAGGAAGCAATTGATTTTCTCTGCCATAGCGGTGGCGTATAATTGCCCGTTACCACTTTATCCCGTTTAAGGTTGCCCAGATGCAATGTGGGTTCTCTGCCACAAAATGCCAGAGCGTCTTCGGTCTTTCTGATCCCTCTCTTCCCAAGTTTGGCACAATCAATCGATTGTGTTTGTGATCCCATCCGCGTTAGCGTTCCGTGCAATCAGGGTGCACTTCCCGATATATGAAATTTACCAGAAAACGTTGTTATCTGGTACTGGGTTACATAATTGACTTCAAAGAGATCGGCGTGGGCAAGATAATTGGAAAGTAGAGCTCTTTCATGGTGTAATTATTCATCCCCCATAACCCTGCATGGCTTTAAGATTTGCTAATAATGAGTGTTCACTTCCTGCATCCCTTTTCCGCCTCCAGGGCTTTGCGGTTTCTCTCCATCGCCAACTCAGCGTTGAGTTCCTTTTTCCTCCTCCAGCTCCTTAGCGTGTTCGGTGTGTACGCATGTGTCCGGAGTCCTTTAGGCAGGATAGAAACCGGGATTTGGAGGAGACCAAACGATTGCTTGTTTCTATGACAGCCTTTGTCAGAAAAGCGGCTCTGCACTCCTGCAGCTGTAGAATAAATTAGGATAGATCAATGCAAATTGTCAGATGGAAAGGTATAATAATAATATATTGGAAGCCAACATGTTTCCATCCAGAATGTATGTATGGGAGCTCAAGGTTGCACTGTTGGGTGGCAGTGAGATCTGTGTTGCTTAGCAGCCGTCAGCGTTCCAAAGGCAGGGCTGATACTGATCTGTCTCCCTCGCAGGGTTGTTGTGAGGGTGGCTGCAAAACAGGTATGACCAAAAAACATTCCAGGGCTGTGGAATATAAGTCAGACCTGCAATGAAATAGAGTGCAGTTGGCCCTCCACCTCTGCAGGTTTGGTCTTGGCTATTTCCGCACGACACTCTTATAGTGCTATTATTCCACTTGCAACCTTCTGTGAAATTCTGGGGTTTGGAGTTTACTACTAAGGCCAAAGAACTCTCTGGCTGAGAATCCTATATGCTCCTCCGTAAACTGCAAACCCCAGTATTCCATAGGAGGTTGAAAGTGGAATAATAGCACTATAACAGTCTAGTGCGGAAATGGCCATAGAGCTGGAAGAGCCACCTTGTAAGTCAACCTCTGCAGATCTAGTCTCTCTGTCTCATTGGTGGTCCAACCTCTGGTGAGATGCCACCAATGAAAGAGAGACAAGTTCCTCACCGAGGCAGCCTGACCCACCAGCAAATACTGTTTCTTTTAATGTTTTGCTCTTTCCCTGCAATTTCTGCTTGTGGGTCCTTGTCTGAAAGGTTGACTTATTTTGAACTGCAGGTCCCAGAGTCCCCCAGCCAGCATGGTCGGTGGCCATGCTGATTCGGGAGGAGAATATGGGAGTAACTTTTCCAAGCTCTGGAGATGAAAAGCTTGCAGTTGCAGGAATCTCCCACCCGGTATGGCTAGAGCTGGCTGGTGGGTGTTGGGAACTGTAGTCAAAAAGTAACTTTTCCAAGCTCTGGAGATGAAAAGCTTGCAGTTGCAGGAATCTCCCACCCGGTATGGCTAGAGCTGGCTGGTGGGTGTTGGGAACTGTAGTCAAAAAGTAACTTTTCCAAGCTCTGGAGATGAAAAGCTTGCAGTTGCAGGAATCTCCCACCCGGTATGGCTAGAGCTGGCTGGTGGGTGTTGGGAACTGTAGTCAAAAAGTAACTTTTCCAAGCTCTGGAGATGAAAAGCTTGCAGTTGCAGGAATCTCCCACCCGGTATGGCTACAGCTGGCTGGTGGGTGTTGGGAACTGTAGTCAAAAAGTAACTTTTCCAAGCTCTGGAGATGAAAAGCTTGCAGTTGCAAGAATCTCTCACCCAGTATGGCTACAGCTGGCAGGTGGATGTTGGGAACTGTAGTCAAAAAGTGACTTTTTCAAACTCTGCTAGTTTCGTAGGCAGAAATATTTTCGCCCATCTGTTTTGAACCCTCCTGCTGGTAAGTTTCACCGAATGACCCTGAATTCTAGTATTATAAAAGAGGGGAGAAAAGTTACTCTGCATCCTCTCTCTTCTTTCTTTCTGTGCTGTTTGTAATTTATGGCATTTTAATTATAAGCGATGCAGCTGTTCAAGCAAACTTGTTAGGACTTGGAAACCTCCTTTGCAGCTGTGCCTGTGTGGGCTCGCATGGTCTCGGGAGAGGAGTGCATGCTTTCTGCTCGCGCTCAGAGGCTTGTGCCGTGCATCCAAGCTGACGTGGACATTCAGAATGGATCTGAAGCCGAAATTCTTCCTTTTCGATCTCGTTCCCGTACACTTTCAACAAATATTAGAGGAAAAGCTGCCCTTCGCTGTGATGACAGACGGGGGCCTAAATCTAATTGTTTGTCTCAAACTGAGTAGACCTATTCAATCTATTTGAACTTAGTAAGCCGGTGCTTATCTAAATTTCATTCATTCAATGGGTCTGCTAGAAGTTTATTTTATTAAATTGGGTTCTGTGCTTTTATTCTCAATGCCGGGTTTTAAATGTTTTTCAACCATTTTACATTGATTAAATTTTTTAATAGGATAGCTTATTTTTTTATGAAAAGCTGTGTTTTGTTTTAATCTGCCTTGGGTTTTCTATGGGAAAAAGGCAGGATATGAATTAGTTGAATAAATAACCATATATGTATATATCCGCACCCTTTTCATCGTTGTGGGCCTCCAAGTTAACTCTGACTTACGGCAACCCTATCCTTGGATTTTCTTAGCAAGTTTTCTTTGGGAGAGAGGTTGCCATTGGCTTCCTCTGAGGCTGAGAGAGTGTGCTCTACTGAAGCTCACTTTGTGGATTCCAAAGCTGAGCAGGGATTTGAACTCGGATCTTCCCACGTCTTTATCTTGTACTCAAACCATTTCGCCATTCTGGCTCTTACACCTACTCTGTTTGTGACTCATAATTTGATTTAGGTCAATTTTAGAGAAAGATTCACAGAGGCCAAATTCAAGCATAATGTTTCCACTATGGGAAATTATATTTTTCAGCTGCATTAGGAAACGGATGTAGCTTCTGAGACCACTTTTTGGATCGTCAAATCATAGTTTCATGTGATGTTTGAACTGGTAAACTTTGATTTAAAGTTGTGCCAGAAACCAGGATTGCTAACCATAGTTTGAACCTGGCTTATAGTGAGCAATCAAACCATAATTTCCCAATTAGGGTGCCACGAGAATACGAGGAGCCCTGCAGATGGGTAGGCACAGAAACAAGGCAATGCGCAAACTTCTCGTCAAGAATCCACTCAGGTAGCGCTGTGATTTACCTGGACCCCAGGTGCATATTCTCCAAGCTGCGACATCTTCCCCCTGCCAGCAACCAGTGGCAGAAATTCCAGGAAGTTTGGGAGAGATCTGGGGAATGTAGTGAGCTGAGCCTCTGCCAGTAGGCTGATGGGTTTTAGAGTCCTTGTTAGCATTGTGGCCAAACATTAAGAGCTGTCAAGTGGTGTGAAAGAATTAACTTGTATTGGCGACCTTGTTGGATGCCTTTCTCATTCCCTTTGCATTTTGAAAGTGGGAAGAGATGGGAAGGCTGAGACCTAGGCCATTTCTGCACTAGACCGTTATAGCGCTATTATTCCACTTGCAACATCCTATGGAATCCTGGGGTTTGCAGTTTCGGGAGGGGCTGCGAAACTGCAAACCCCAAGAATTCCATAGGATGTTGCAAGTAGAATAATAGCGCTATAACGGTCTAGTGCGGAAATGGCCCTAGCTGGGGGAGTGATTTTTTAACCTGCTTGTACAGTTCTCATAGTTATCGAGGAAGACAGTTCGTGCTTGCAGACTTTTCTTTTCTTGGTGTCCGCACTGTAGAACTTTTCAGGGCCCATCTTTCTTTGGCCTCACCGTGTGTGTGTTTTCACCCTAGCTAAGGCCTGTTACCCCAAAACTGTGGGACCCCGTGAGGTCCTATATCAGAATCTGCAATTAAAATGTAAAAATGGGGTATTAATTAACTCAAATTAAAATACAGTCAGCCCTCCACATTTGCGGGTTTCACTTTTGCAGATTTGATTATTCACGGATTATTTGCTGTCTCCTTTGCTACCTCCCTAGGCCATTTTTAATAGGGACTGCAAGCCTCGCGAGACTGAGAAACTGCAAACGAGGCTAGTAAGTCCCTATTAAAAATGGTGTGGGGCGGCCATGGAGGTGGCAGTAAACCCCGCCAGCCCCCCACTTCTGCTTTGGGAAGGAACCCCCGATGCCTCAAAGGAATCCACAGTGAGTTGAATATGGCGATCATACTATTTTTGTGTGTGTTAAATATGGTTTGGAAGGGCCTAGAGTTATTCGCGGTTTTTCCACTTTCACGGGGGTCCTATCCCCCTAACCCTAGCAAATGGGGAGAGATGACTGTATTGCAAGAGCTCAGGGTAACTGCAGGACTTTTTCACCTTTGTTCATCAGGTCACTGCAAGTGAGACCAGTCAGAAAACTTATACTGCTATTTAAATGTGTTTTATTGGGGGAAAATATATGTGCACGCACACACACATTTTGGATCACCAAGAGATAAGCCCGGACAGAATTTGTTTGGTGCCCAATTCTACCACTGGCTGCAAGGAGATAACTGGAACTTATCAGTGAAAGGATGAAGGGATGCCATGTCGAGGAGGGAGTGGGCTTGTTTTCTGCTGCTCCAGAGACCAGGACAAGGAGCAATGGATTCAAGCTGCGGGAAAGGAGATTCCACCTGAACCTCAGGAAGAACTTCTTGATGGTCAGGGCTGTCCGACAGTGGAACATGCTGCCTCAAAGTGTAGTGGAGTCTCCTCCCTTGGAGGTTTTTAAGCAGAGGCTGGATGGCCATCTGTCGGGAGTGCTTTGAGGGTGGTCCTGCATGGCAGGGGGTTGGACTGGATGGTCCCTGGGGTCTCTTCCGACTCTACATTTCTATGATTCTATAGGATTGGATGGAATGCTTCTGTGCTGTGCTGCCTACCATCGACTCCATCTTTTACTACCAATAAAACTTCAACTCTAGCAGTAACATATGTCTGTGTCCATCGCAAAAGCGCCCTTGGGGAGACCTGGGACCACACTGAATTACAGGATGGAACCTGGATTTGGTGGGCTCACCACCTGGTGAGCCTTGGGGGGTTTAACGTGCAGCTTGCTGCCCTCCTGCCTTGCACCAGGCCATCAGAAAACGGATTATTCTCCACCCTATAGATCGAACCTCCCCCAGCTACTTGAGATGGAAGTAATTAAACATAATATAGAGTGATCTCTTAGAATGACAGCCACCTACGGAACGGGAAACAGGACATCCATTAACTTTAAACATTCCCAAAAAGAAAGAGATTAAAATCTTCCCAACTGATTTTTCTGTCACTTGCCGCTTTGCACCAAAAACGAGGAGGGAGAAGAAAGGAGAGGGGGGAGCACGACAGGTTGAGGAAGGTTCGGGGAGAAAGCGGGTTGGGGGAGCTAATTTATTGCTGCATTAACTTAGATATCGCTTTCCTGTCACCTAAGTAGTTTCTAATGACTACCCTGGAGAGTAATTGGGAGCTTTTAAAAGTTTTGTGCTAAATTCTTTCTCTTTCCCCTTGTGCCATGTATACTTTTTAAGACCCTGAAGTTACTGATGATTTTTTTTTTAAATGCTGGATGCTTCTGAGAAAGAGAGCTGGTGCCTTTCTCTCCTTTGGCTACCCGAGGCTGCCTTGGATGAGGCCTTCTGCCGTATCTTTTTAGCAACCTGATGTCTCCCTGTCCACAAGGAGATGGGTACCGTTTTTGCTTGTCTCGGAGACTTTTCCTAACTCTGGGCTGAAACTGGGCTTGGTGCCTCCAATAGACCTGGCCAAGGAAGAGTTTCTGTCCCACATCTGCACCCATTGTTAAGTGGTGGAACTCACTGCCTCATGATGTAATGATGGCTGCCTACCTGAATGTCTTGGGAAAGGGGAGGAAGGAGGTATCGACGGTTGGCTGTATATCACCTCCCGTATCGGAGTCAGTGCGTCTTTGTTTAACAGCTGGAACTGGTTGGAACTGTATATATGAAAGAGCTAAGACCGCATTCCCCAGCATTGCATTCTAAGTCCCTCCTCAAACTACAGATCCCAGGATACCACAGGATGGAGCCATAGTAGTTAAAGTGGTATCAAACTGCTCTAACTCTATAGCACAGATGCCTGTACAGCCTCCAGATCTTTGCATGGTGGGAACAGGTTTACATCTTCCCGAGTATTTGGTTAGGATAAATAGGACTTTTATTTAAAGATATTCTTTTATCTTTGTACGTAAAAAAGGGCTAGATTGCCCCCGTTATACATAAATGAAACAAATTTGGGTGGGCTCTATAATCTTCCCCTGGCAGCCGAGCCATTGGGAACTCCAGAAACCCAGACATGGGGCTGACACCATAACCTGAAAGTGTTAACATTTTCCCCCACTTAAGCCTCTGGGCACGTGGGAAAATATATTTGGTGATGGTTGACGGACATCTGAACAAAGTGATGAGTGATGGTACTTTTAAAAAATCTCTCCCCTGTCAACCTGGTCATGTGGAAGAGGAGAGGTTGGTTTTGGGGGCGAGGGGTGGGTGGGGAGATCCTATTCCAGAAGATTTGGAGGTGGGCTGTTGGGAGAACGACCGTGCTTTCGGGGTGGCGAGAGGACCGTCCGAAGGCCGTGGCGCCGACGGTGGGGCGGGGCGGAAACAGTGAATTTGGAGCTTAGATCCAGGCTCGTAACCACTTTCTCCGTTGGGAAATCTCTCTTGAGGTGTTACCCTGAAACGTTTCCCTGGCCACCTTCAACTCTTCAGCTATTTCCTTGTCAAGGGGATGTGATGGATGGGCCTTTGATTCTCAAGTTTTCTTCTTTCGGAAAGGAGTTGCACCGTAAAACGAAACGACCCTCGGTCCTATTACAATTTGCAGCTCCCATCAGAATTGTGTCTCTCTCCCCACCAACCATTTTATGAAGCATTTTGTTTCTTGCATTTTGTTTCCTGTCGCCTTTACCACCCCCTCCCTATTCTTTTCTTTTCTGCTGTAGTCATGCTTTAGTCTCCGGACTAGCAATGACCCTGAAATCGAATTGAACCTCTCCGTTGCAAGACAAGAGCAAAGAGCTGGTTTAAATGCAGACGTAGCAAACAAAACCCCATGAAAGTGTGTCATGGTGAGACTTCTGCAAAAGAAATGAAAGGGTGTGAAGGGGCAAAAGAAGGGCTGAGAAGGGAAAAATTAAAATTACGGACAGTATGATTATTCTGTATTGTACATCTGCAGGAATTGTACATCTGCAGGAATCATAGAAATATAGAGTTGGAAGATACCACTGTATTCTGCTTCGGTGAGACATACCTGGAATGGTGTGTCCAGTTCTGGGTACCACAGAGCAGGAAGGATATGGAGAAGCTGGAATGTGTCTAGAAGATGACCAAAATGGGAGAAGGCCTGGAAACCATGAAACCCTATGAGGAGAGGCTTAGGGAGCTGGGTATGTTTAACCTGGAGAACAAAAAGTTAAGAGGTGACATCATAGCTATGTTTAACTGTTTGGAAGAATGTCATATGGAGGATGGAGCAAGCCTGTTTTCTGCTGCTCCGGAGACTAGGACGTGGAGCAATGGCTGCATACTTCAGGAATAGAGATACCACCTAAACATTAGGAAGAACTTCCTGAGGGTAGAGCAGTTCAGCAGTTGGATATGCTGCCTGGGAGTGTCGTGGAGTCTCCTTCTTTGAAGGTTTTTAAACAGAGGCTGGATGGCCATCAACTGGGAATGCTTTGATTGTGTATTCCTGTATTCCTTCATAACAGAATGGAGTTGAACTGGATAGCCCTGGGGGTCTCCTCCAACTCAACGATTCTACAATTCTATGCTTACTCTCTGGAGTAGCAATGACCCTGAAATCGAATTGAACTTCTCCGTTGCAAGACAAGGGCAAAGAGCTGGTTTACCTAGGAGCATAAATGCTGATCTGAAGACTGAATAGCCAATCAATAACATGATTGGGGTATGTCTGAGCCTGAGAAAGAATTTTAGTATTTTTTCCCCTTGGTTTTGTTCCTTAAACTCTGTCACAGCCTTTAAAATAAAGCCCTCCTCCAGTTTCTTGAAATCTACACCAGCTCTTTGCCTCTTGCTAATATTTGGTATATTTATTATACTTGGAACAACTTGTGTACTTCTTCCAGAAGGCTGCTGTTTTGGTGCCTCTGCTGAGGAAGGAATGAAAATAAGCAATTAATTTTATTTTTAGGAAGGTGAACCATTGTGGGACGTTGGCTTCTTCAAACGTGTCTTCCGAGGCTGCGTTTTAATTGATTTGTGCTAATCCTTCCTCTCGTACAAAACCGTCCTGCTGTTTTTCTAGCATTTTGATTTTATCCATGCCGCCCTCTCCAGCTTTTCTCCATAGCAGGTTTGAAAGTAGGAGCTGCGTTAGTCTCTGGCAGCATGCAGAGAACGGGGAGAAGGGAAAAAGGAGTGAACCCCGTTGTGCTCAGTGGTGAGTGTGTTTCGGATCGTAGCCTAAAGTTGGTGTGTGCCTGTTCTGGACAACAATGACAACCACAACACCACAACCTCGTGGGATTGTAAACTGTGTGAGGACATGGGGTGGAACCTTCTCTCCTCCCTTACCATGACCTTAGAGGCTTGCTTGGCTCCGTTCCACCTCCAAGGCAAACCATCGATTTCCATTAAGGCCTCCAGAGCCTGGTTACTTTCCCCCCAAATGTCTCTGTATGTGGTTTTAAACCATTTTAACCTTTTGCATCTGTTTCTAGCTTGTTAAATCCCATCACCTGCTCCTAGTCTGCTTTAAATTACTCTCATTATTTCTAATTCTGTGTGGTGTTACACGGTTCAAATTGGAGTATTATAGTGGTGGATTCTTGCACGGCACGGGGTTGGACTAGATGGCTGCGGGAGGTCCCATCCAACTCTCAGGTTTTGTTTTTTCCCCTTTTTGAAGCCTTTTTGAAGCCAACAATATAAGACATGGAAATTTCATGGACTGCTTAGGGATCTGGATATCTTTAGCTTGGATAAGAGAAGACGGAGAGGTGTCGTGATATGTGTGTGTGTGTGTGTGTACCTATAAGTTGACTGTTGACTTGCATTATCCCATGGCTTTCGTAGGGTTTTCCTAGACAAGGAATACTCAGAGGTGGTTTTGGTTCCTTCCACCTATAGAACATGGTGTGGCCATATTTAAATATCTGAAGGTATGTCATGTAGAATCATAGAGCTGGAACAGCTATTGAGTCCAGCCTCCTTCTGCCATGCAGGGACACACACTCAAAGCACCCCCAGCAAATGGCCACCCAGCCTCTGTTTAAAAACCTCCAAAGAAAGTGACTCCACCACTCTCTACTGAAGTTGCATATTCCACTGTCAAATGACTCTTACCATCAGGAAGTTCTTCCTGATGTTTCGGTGAAATCTCTTTTCTTGTCGTTTGAATTCATTGCTCCACGTCCCGGTCTCTGGAGCAGCAGAAAACAAGCTTGCTCCCTCTTCAACATGACGTCAACATGCAGGAACACGCATCAAAGCATTCCCAGCAGATGGATGGCCATCTGTTGGGAATGCTTTGATGGGTGTTACTGCGTAGCAGGGGGTTGGACTCGACGACCCCCGGGGTCTCTTCCAACTCTATGATTCTGTCTCTTCAAATATTGCAACATGGCTATCACGTCACCTCTCAACCTTCTTTTTGTCAGGCTAAACCTACCCAGTTCCATAAGCTGCTCCTTGTAGGGCTTCATGGTTTCCAGACTCGTCACCGTTTTTGTCACCCTCCTCTGGACACGTTCCTGCTTGTCCGTGTCCTCCTTGAGATGAAGATGGAGTGTTTTTCGCTGAAGATAAAGATGGGGTGAGCTTGTTTTCTGCTGCTCCAGAGACCAGCTCGTGAACCAGTGCATTCAAATGACGAGAAAAGAGGTTCCACCTAAACTTTACGGAGAACTTCTTGAGTGTAAGAACCGTTGGACGGTGGAATGAACTGCCTTGTGGGGACTTTATTTCTTTGAAACGGTGGTTGGATGGGCATCTTTCAGGGATGTCTTGCTTGTGTATTGCTGGATGGGAAGGGATTGGTTGGACTTGATGGTGCATGTGGCCCCTTCCATCTCATGGCTTTTATGGTTCTATCATTGTCATTGTCATCATCATCAAGTTGCCTGTTGACTTATGGTGACTTGGTTAATTTCATAGGCTTTTCTTAGGCAGGGAGTACTCGAAGGTGGTTTTGCCAGTTTCTGCCCCTGAAATATAGCCTGCAGCCCCAGGTATTTGTTCATGGTCTCCCATCCAAGTACTAACCAGGGCTGACCCTGCTTAGCTTCCAGGACAGGATCTGCTGCATTTAGGGTATTTAGACCCCTGAGAAACACTTAGTAGGGAGGGGGGAAAAATGAAAGATACGTTTCGGTCAGCACATGGGAGTGAAAATTGGGCTTACAAGGGTGCATTTTTCTTTTTAAGCGCACAAAGATTATATTCAAGATGTGCAACTGTAGACAAAACCAGAATGCATTAAAGAGCATTTTGTGGTGCTCTGCAGGATTTCCTAAGAAAACTGCCCTTTGAGGGCATAAATAAGATCAAATTAAGAAGAAAAGAGGGGGAAAAAAAGTTATGGAAGGGAGAGAGATACGAATTGGCTTATTTTTCTGCACCCAGTTAAAGGCACGTCCCGAACATTCAGAACACGTGTGGGGCGAGTGCAGCCGTTGAAATCTGTGCCATTTTTAATTTTATTCCCTCTTAAATTGCATCCATGCTCCCACTCCCACCCCGGTCGCTGAGATAACAGTAGCGCTCATTGTCCTTGCAGCTGCTGAAATTTGACGAGATCCAAGCGAAGAGAAGGAGAGCAGGTGGGTCAACGGGGTGACCCTTTCGTTCCCAGAAGTATCAGTATGCAGCAGTGGGGAGAAGGAGCAGCCATTGGCGGGGAAGGAGGGGCGAGTGCGAGGGGAGGCAGCGGGGCCAGGGACACATGGTCACCATTCTGAGTAGAGTCGGGATCCATAGACTCATAGAACCACAGAATCGTGGAGTTGGAAGAGACCTCAGAGGGCATCCAGTCCAACCCCCTTCTGCCATGCAGGAATGCACAATCAAAGCACTCCCAAATTATGGCTATCCAGCTTATGCTTAAAAACCTCCAAAGAAGGAGACCCTAAAATGCTCCTAGGCAGCAGCATATTCCACTGTCAAACTGTTGAGGAAGTTCTTCCTAATATCAAGATCGAAGGGTTTTTTTTTCTGTGGTTTGAATCCATTGCTCCATGTCCTAGTCTCTGGAGCAGCAGGAAACAGGTTTGCTCCGTCCTCCCTTCCAGTATTTAAACATGGCTCTCATGTCATCTATAACCTTCTCCAGGCTGAACATACCTCCCTCCCTCAGTCGCTCCTCATTGGGCATGATTTCCAGGCCTTTTGCCATTTTGGTTACCCCACTCAGGACATGTTGAAACTTGAAAGATCCTTCCCGAACTGCAGTGCCCAGAACCGGACACAGTATTGCAGGTGAGGCCTGACCAAAGCAAACTGTGGTTTGGGACAGTGACCTAGAGCTCTACAGCAGAGACTTTAAACTAGTTCACTAAGTATATCTACACTATCGAGTGACATTGGTTTCATGCTGCTTTAATTGCCAGGGCACCAGCCAGTGGAATCCTAGGATTTGTAGTTTGCAAAGAGATTTAGGATTATCTACTAGGGAACTATAGTCCAGGTCCTCTCAAGCTCTGTTCCTTCCAATGTTTTGGACTGCACTGTCCATAATTTTCTGACCATTTGACAAGCTGGGAATGGAAGCCCCAAACAGCTGGAGGAACTGAGTTTGGGAACTGCTGGTCAAATACAGCTTCCCTGAACTATATCTCCTCACGCTACAAATCCCAAGATCCCATTGGAAGGAACCCTGGTAATTAAAGGGGGATTGAACTTCTTTGACTTGCTAGGCTAGAGACGCTCTCAGCTGTTGTTGGCATCAGCGGTAATTTAGTACCCCAGCTTTTTTAAACAGCTGGGAGAACTCTGTTGACTTCTCCCTGGCACATCAGTGGGATTTTTTTCCCCTCTACCCCAACCCGGTCTGTCTTTCCAGCTGCGCTATGGAACGATCTCTGCCTCCCCCCCCAAATTAATAAATCGTGGTCTGTTTTGAAGCGAGACTGGGCTGTTGGAGGCCCGTGCCAGGAATTCAGCTCTGGATCAAGCCGGGCAGGTGCGGAGGGGACCCGTCTGGCCACAAACAGCAGAGAAAGAGCCGCGTTGCCAAGGCTGTCCCAGGCCAAGGAGGCATCTGGGCATGCTGGGTGAACTGGGAAAAACTCCGGTGCAGACTGGGTACCACGGTTGGTGTCCCCTTACCAGCCTACTACCCCCTCCTCCTTCTCTCCAGCTTCTTTATATCCACCTTTTCTCCAGTAAGGGGGCTCAAGGCAGCTTGCAAATGATTAAACCAAATACTAATTAGAAATGTACAGAAGCATGTGATTAAAAAAGCAAACCAAGAGCACAAAGTTAGTCCTGGATAAATTTAGTCCCTATATATTTATGTGTCTGTGGGGTGATTAATCAACAAAATGATGGATGGATAGAGATAGATAGAGAGATCAAAATGTTTGGGAACCCCCATCCTCCCCAAAAAAGTTTTGTTCTGAAAAGTTTGTTCTGAAAAAACCGAAGCGTTTTGTTCATGCTATATTTTCCAGATCTGTTTATTAACCTGGGTATGCCTGGGACATACTTATTTGTTATTTATTTTAATTTACTTATTATATTTGTAGGCCACCTTTCTCTCAGAATGGGACCCAAGGTGGCTTCCAACAATAAACACATTAAAATGTTTAAAACCGTTAAAAACATTAAAAGGATGTAAAATCATAAAAAATCTAAAACATGTATTAGTGATTAATTGCCTCCTTTTGGGATCCAGGACAAACTTGGGAGAAGTGCTGTGGGTTTACTTTTTAATCACCTGTTTGTCTCATATCTCAGTTAAACAATCGGTAGAGTTAAAACCATATGCAATTCATTCAAATACAGAATATTTTTTTAAAAAGCAACAAAAAAGCACACTGTCGCAATGCTGTCACGGTGAGTTCCTAAAGAGCCTGATGGATTAGGAAAGTTTTCAGTGGCTGGCAGAAGGAGAGCAGGGAGGGAGCTGTTGGTGCCTCCCTCGGGAGCGAGTTCGAGAGTCTGGGAGCAGCCACGGAAAAGGCCCTGTTGCCCTTGTTCCGACCGAGCAAGCTTGGGAAGACAGTTGCAATGGTGCAGCGAGAAGGGAAGGACCTCTCCGAAAGATCTTAGTGCTCATATAGGAAGATTTGGCCTTTCAAGTAGCCGGGACCTGAGTTGTATTAAGCAAAATATTACTAAGAATGATATGATGTTTGTATTTGTTCTGTTTGGATTGAAGAAATGTGTGGGTCTGGCTTCATCCGATATCCGGAAAGGCCAGCAGGGACGATGCAAAAGCTCAATGGAAGGAAAAGCTACACCCTGTGTGGTCTTGTGGTTTTGGATGTTTTCGTGAGATCATCACACTCTGGACTTTGTCTCCACGGACAAACAATGCAAGGTTGCACTTCTTTGGACAGGAAACCCTTTGCTGCTAATCTCTAGCAAAATAAAAGTAGGTGGGAGGCTGTTTGTGGGTACTCACTGGGCTGGTGAAAGCACTCTGTACGTGTGTGTGGAAGCAGCGTTTTTGGCTTTCCTCCCTGGGCTGCTCTTCCTTTGCCCATTGAGGCTACTGGGGTGGATTTTGCCAAGCCTCTTCTGAGAGGCAGGCAGGTGTGGTTATTCTTTGGAAGGTGATCCTAAGGTGAACAGCTATCAGTAGATGTTATTGGATTGCAACTCCCAGTGGGTTTGGCCAGCATAGACCATAGGGTGGAGTGGTTGGGACTGCAGTTTAGTAACATCTGGAAAGTTGTGTGATGCTTGCCTGAAGTAGGATTCCAAAAACCCTCAGTTTCTTGCCCTGGAAACCTGTTAGGTGACCTTAGACAAGTCACACTCTCTGAGCCTCAGAGGAAAGGCAAGGATAAACTAGAGAGATTGGACTGGGATTCGGTGAGACCAAGGTTCTAATCACTGCTTCAACATGGAAACCTGTGGAGGTGACCTTGGGCAAGTCACACTCTCTCAGCCTCAGAGCAAGGCAAGGGGAAACCTCCCCTGAATAAATCTTGCCAGTCAAACACTAGGATAGGTTTGCTGGATGTCTGGTTGACTTGAAGAAGATAATAATTGAGAGTCAGCATGGCACAGCAGTGTGCATGCTGGATTTGGATTCGAGGAGCCCAGGGTTTGAATCCCCGCTCAGCCATGGAAACCACCAGGTGACCCTTGGGTGAGTCACACTCTCTCAGCCTCAGAGGAAGGCAGTGGTGGGAAACCTCCTGCGACTAAACCGTGCCAAGAAAATCCTAGGTCAAGAGTCTCCAGACATTTGAGCCAAACAAGTCTCATGACAGCAAGAATTCCTATGTGACAGAGGTTTGGACGAGATGGCCCTTGTTGGCTCTTCTGACTCTCGGACCCTATTTGTGGGTTGCCCGGGGACCTCTAGTAATAAAGGGTGGGATATAAATGTTTTAATCAACCAGTGAATTGATCAGGAAACAAACATTGCCGGGCCAAGGGTGGTGGGAGAAGCGGGAGGAGAAGGGGTTTTTTGAGGTGGGGGAACCGATGCACCCCCGTGGGACCCCCGTTGCGGAACGAAGGCTAAAACCCTTGCGGCGGCTGATCCGGCATGTACAGTTGCGTTGCTGGAAGAAGGTTGTGATCATTAGCATGTGAAAGGGCCCGATAACACTGGGATTTTTGTCCAGGCTGAATGGTGTGAGATATACTGCCTTTCGGGTGCCAGTTCAGGGCCCTGGCTGCTATTTCTTGGTAACAATTAACCTTTCAAAGTCTGCCGTCTCCTTCGTTTTTTAATTTTTTTTTCTTTCTGATGCAGCTGCGTGTGCAACTGCGGATGATGTCCCCTCCCCACACATACCAAAAATGTGCTGGCTTTTGGCAGTGAATGTTATCTCCTAGAAACCACAGGATATGTTCAGATAAAACGAGAATTCTCTCTCTTTCTCTGTCTCTCCCTTTTATAATCAGAGCTCAATCACGAAGGGGAAAACAGCAATTATGTTTTAATTGATGGGAATTGTTGGGTCTCCCGTTATCAGAAGAAAAGAAAAGGGGGAGGGGGTGTTCCTCATTCATTCATTTCCCCCCCCCCACTCTTTAAATGCTTCACTGAGAAATGTTCTTCCTCGTGAATGTGAAAGTTGTGCAGCTGTCCTTTAATTTCCTAATTTCCAAATTGCATCCCACAGAGCAGCCGGGGGTGAGAGAACTGCCGGTGCTTCCAGAACTCAGGCAGTCCTGAACAGTGAAGCATACAGAGCTGCAGTGGGAAGACTCCTGTGGCTCACTGACGCTTTTATTAATATCTAAGATGCTTTCTGCACTAGACTGTTATAGTGCTCTTCTTCTACTTTCAACATCGTGGGGAATCTTGGGGTTTGCAGTTTCCTGAGGCCAAAGAGCTCTGTGGCTGAGAATTCTCAATGCCCCTCTCTAAACTTGAAACCCCAGGAGGTTGAAAGTGGAATGATAGCACTATAACAGTCTAGTGCGGAAATGGCTTAAGACTTCACTCTGGGTTTTAGTTTGAACCTTAAAAGAGCTCTCCAGGGTGCTGAATCTTTCCTCCAAAATAGTCCCTGCTACTTAGATGGGTCCTTTAAAAGCCATTTCCACACTACTGTGTTATAGTGCGATTATTCCACTTTCAACCTCCTGTGGAATTCTGGGGGTTGTAGTTTGCTGAGGCGAAAGAGCTCTTTGGCTAAGGAGTTTAAATGCACTTCCCTCAACTGCAGACCCCAGGATTCCAGAGGAGGTTGAAAGTGGGATAGTAGTACTGCAACGAGGTAGTGTGGAAATGGCCAAAGTCTGTACTAAAACCTAGAATGGATTCACTGTGCCACACACACATGGAAGCCACTGACCAGCATTGGTCAAGGGTTATGGATTCCTGAGAAAGCAGCATGTAAATAAATGTGCTCTCACTAATATAAGGCATAGACTTGTCCAGACCTGTTTGGTATTAAGCTACAGTGGTCATGTGTCATTCCAGGAACCCTCACATAAAAGAAAGAGCATGAATGCTCATGTCCCACAATACCTAATGGCAGTGATGTGTGCATGGATGCTTCATGCTGCATGCATGTCACCTCCATTTTAAGTATAGGATATGATGTGGTCCCAGTGGCTTAAAATTGCATATCCCCAGGTAAGGGGGCCCCAGTGTCCTACTGGAAAACTTAATAGGATTTTCTTTCTTTTTTAAAACTTCTCCATGAGACAAATTCTGAGACTCAGAAGCAAATTGTCATCTTGATATTCACCACAGGGCTTTATCTTCAATGTGTGTTGGAACAAAATAATTGCATTATAAGAGTCATGACAAGGAAAAACCATATCTGAGTTTTGACTAGTTGGATCTCTAAATTTACTTAAGGTCTATATTCCAAACAATGACTGAGGGTTTAGAATAAGAATGAAATCCTGCTTTAGTCTGTCAGCCACCCCACCTGTTCCCCCTTTTCTGACTAATCATTTGCCTATTTTTTTTTAAACGTGGCATGTAAATTTTTTGCAGTTTGCATGAAGTTTGAAGGAATGGCACCTCCCTGCAGTTTCAAGATAACTGGAATGGTTTGATGTGGCTGGAATGTTCATTTGGACCAGTAAATTTGGAGATGGTGTATACATGTGCTTCTATATTTATTAAAAAGTGTCCGTATGTGTCCTTGCACCACTGTATACATAACTTCATCTTGGAAAGACAGCTGTGAAGAAACTAGCTAAGATGTAAAGCGTTTACTGAATGTCTGAGTGTGGCATCAAACTACACATCTCAGAGTTCTGTAGAATGCAGCCCTGACTATTAAAGTGGTACCATACTACTATAAAGATGTGGTTAAGACATACCCTTATTTGAGTTTGCCGTTACAGGCTAATGCATCTACTTCTTTGCAAGACGTTTTACACGGAGATTATTTTCCCCTTTGTTCCTGTGTTCCATTTTTGCCTTTCAGCTCTACAAAGATGTTTCTCTTAGCTTTCAAAAGGCACGTCACTGTCGAAAGTTTCCCTGAGTTTGCAGCCAGCTAATCCATGCTCTGTCCCTTTTTTCCCTCTAGGGTGGGAATCCCAGCTTCTGGAAACAGGTTTTCTGGGAATATTCCTCTGCCCCTTATGGACGCTTTCCCGGTTGCCGGAAAACACACCTCCTTCCCGCATCGTTATTTGGGGTTACCGATGGCTTATCTTCAGAATAATGCTTGGAGCGGTAAGTTGCCTTTTATATCTAATTGGTGTAATTTTGCACTTCTCTGCTGCAGGTGTAGATCCAATTTGCAAGCATCCCATTTCCTGGTTGCCTGGGGTGAGTAAGGATTTCCTCCAGGTGACTTGTTGTACCTTCACGTCCTTTCTGACTTATGGTGATTCCAAGTTGAGAACCTCTCCTGGGCTTTTCTTGGCAAGATTTGTTCAGGGTAGGGGGGTTGCCTTTGCCTTCCTCTGAGGCTGAGACAGTGTGACTTTCCCCTGGTCACCCAGGGGGTCTCCACAGCTGAGTGGGAATTCGAACCCTGATCTCCAGAGTTAAACCATTGCACCAAACTGGCTCTCTTGAGGTGAGTAAAATTCTGTTCACATTCTGTGTGTGTGTTTTTGGTAGAGATTCTTTTTTTAAAAAAGCCATAGGTAACTTTTTGAAAGTGGAGGTTATTCATAGACCTTGGCCTCGTTTTCATGAATGCATTGAAGCATGTTGCAGCAAGACACACGTTTCAGCCTGCTAGCCTATGAAAGAGTTAAGGATTTTCCATCCAGCACTTTCTTGTATGAATGAAAATGGGGAATGTCGAGGTCTCTTAGGAGCTCATTCAATTTCCATGACTCCCCCTTGAGTTCCGTATCCAAAAACGCTGGCTGAAATTTCCTCCCTTCCTCATCGGCATCCATTTTTCAATTTTTCTTACTTGCAATTCAGATTTTTGGGAGCCGTTTCCTTTTACCTGGGAAAGTCTCCTCCGTGCCTTTGAGATGACGCACCGTCCCAAAAGTCTTTGCAACAAGGTTCTCTGGGCTGCTAAACCAAACTCTTGCTTTGCTTTATGTCCCAGCCTTGAGACTTCACCCGCTACGTATAGCTAAGATTTATTCCTCTCAGATTATTTTTGAAAGCTGGAGGAAGACAGGGTTGGAAGTGCCTGTCTTTTGAATAGTTACTCTCGAGGCAACGAGTGAAAAATCCATTTGAGATCTCGTGGGAGCCCGGATCTCTTGCAAGAGGATATCCTCTCATGAGACTTGAGACAGGCCTCTTGTTTGAAAGACTGAATCTTCCCTATATGAATCTGCTAGAGCCCTAAAATCTGCAGGGGAAGACTTTCTTTTGGTCCCGCTACCATCTCAAACTTTCGTGATGAGGACATGGGAAAGACAGGGTCTTCTCCGTGGCTGCTCTCACCCTTGGAACTCTCTTCCGCAGGAGACTAGGCTGTCCCCCCCTCCGCTTTCCTTTTCTAGACAAAGACATATCTTTTTAAGCAGGCCTTTAATAGGTGAGCAGGACAGCAATTTTACTTATTAGCTGTTTTTAAAAAAATATTGTGAGTTTATAATTCTATGTGTTTTTTAATGTTTTTAATTGGTGAAATGTTTTTTAACTTTGTGGAAGCCGCCTTGGGTCCCACTTTTGGAGAAAAGGCAGCATGTAAAAAAAAAACAAAGAAACAAATATTAGATCTTCCATCAGTTAACAGTAGGGCAGAGAGCAAGAAGAGTGGGCACTGCCCGTTTGTCCGGACTTGGAAACAGACTGAAGTGCCAGCCGCAGAAGAACGGATTGTTTGACGTGGCGGATCTTGCCCAAGTTCCAAAATAGACATGGATTTTAAAAGACTGAAGGTTGTTTTTTTTATTTTTTGAAAGAGTAGAAACCATTTATGGATTTGTTGAACAATAAGAAATTTAATAATGTACTAATCTGTGGTCATGATTACCGTGGGTCCTCAATATCCACTGGGGTTTGGTTCTGGGATCTTCCCGTGGATGCCAAAATCCGTGGATGCTCAAGTCCCGTTATCAAGTACAATGGTATAGCAAAATGGTGTCCCTTATATAAAACGGTGCACATGGTTTTGGTGTTTTTCAAAAAATTTTTCAAGCCATAATTAGTTGAAACCATAGATACAGAATCCGTGGATATGGAGGACTGACTATATTAGTAATTCTAGTAAGCTCGGTATTTCTAGACCTGTAATGGTAGAATCAGATAAAGGATATTAATTGACTTTTTCTTTTTATTAACTTGAATGGATGTCAGAGTCCTTGATGTTTTAGTTATTTAGTGTAGGAAGAATGTGTTTAATTTTTAGTTTAGGTTAATTCTAGTATTAGTTATACATGTGTACGGTTATTGTATAGATTGTTTCTTTTTCTGTTATTCCTTTTTCTCCCTCTATGGTTGTGGATTTGTTTTTTTGCATCTCTGAATTAAAATTCGTAAATATTAAGCCATGAAAAGAAAAGAATGGGCACCAACCACAACTGCAGTAGATGGACCTAATCCGAGGCCACGGTCTTGCGCACTAGCTGATCTGCTGGGAGTGTGGCTGGTCTTTGAGGTTTTTTTTTTTTTACAAAAGTGGGGGTAAGCGGCAATCACAACAGATCAACCTTGCAGGGGGGTGGGATTTGTTGGGCAGCAAAAAAAGGGTCTCGGGCGAGGATCCATCTGTTGCAAGTATGGCTCTTCCCACTCTCAACCTACTCGTGGCCGAGAGAGCGGCACGAACGAGGCACGATTTGGGGCTGCTCTGCCTTGCCGGCGGGGTGGGTGGGAGGGTTGGGGGAGGAAAAAGAGCAGCGCCACACCAGTCGTGATCCCAGCAGGCAGATCTCCAGCTTTTGGTATGTTAGGTCATTTTTCTGCACACTGAATGCTCGGAGGTTGATCTTTTGGGAACGCAGCTGGCTCCTGTTGTCAACAGATCAGGAAATCGAGGATTTGGGGTGTCCCATATGGCCCCAGTGCAGGCTTCCAGCCCCCAAAATATGGGATGTCCTGTAGAAAACCGGACACCTGGGAGCCGTAGTAGTTACTCCGGTCAATGAGATGATGGATTTTTGCTCAGGATCCTACCTTGTGCTTGCTTAGTGTAAATTAACACACTGGTAGCATTACACTACTGGCCTGCTAAACATGAGCATTGAGCATATCTGCCAGTGTGCTTTTTTGTGCAGTGGGGAGCAAGGTACTGTGGGTCTTTCTGCAATCCCAGTGAGTCAAGGAGTGCATTGAAGGCGCTGCTGAATGGTGGCACACCATCCCAAAATGTAGGGCTGAAATCCATGGTTTCCAGTTCTAGCTAAAGGAGACCTATTGAGTTGATGGTTGAACACATAAGTAAGTGTAGTGGGTACAGTGGTTCTCGTTAGTTGGGACTGAGGCCATTTCCGCACTAGACTGTTACAGTGCTATTATTCCACTTTCAACCTCCTATGGAATCCTGGGGTTTGCAGTTTAGGGAGGGCCCTTTAGAAATCTCAGCCAGAGGGCTCATTGGCCTCAGGAAACTACAAATCCCGGAATTCCACAGGATGTTGAAAGTGGAATAATAGCACTATAACTGTGTGGTGCAGAAATGGCGTAACAAATGGATTGAGGCCCATGTGAAACAGTTATGCTTGTGGAACTCTGTTTATATAGTCAACATATCCATGGACTCCCTCCCTGCTCCAAAGTAAAACTGCATGCATAAGGCAGCTTACACAGGTGTGGGATACCGGGAAGAATTCTGCCCATTGTCTTAATTTCCTTGTCCGGAGGGTGCAACTTGCAAAGATATGAAGAAGAGGAGGAGGAGGAATCCGTTCTGCCCAATTCTTCAGGGCCGTATCATTAAAATTAATGACTCTTGACGGGGAGGAAGGTCTGAGACGCTTTCAGATCTTCCTCCCTTCGGCTTCTTTGCTTTTGTCAATCACACAGCCGTTGCACCCGAGGGAGGCAGGCTTGAAGCACGTTTGCTGGGAGAGCGCGTGGTGTGGGAGAAGAGGAGTTGAAAGCAAGTGATGGTGGAGATTTGCATCAGGGCACCCAGGCCTGGCAGTTTACTGCAATTTCTGTTGACCGTTGCTGGCGTTGGAGGCATCTGTCCTGTGAATCCGACGGGAGCACAAAGCCTCTCCTTATTCCTTCTGCTGCTAAATCAAACCCCTGGGAGTTTGTCAGAAGCCCAGTTTGCCTCCAAGCAAAGGAGGGATTCTTCCTTGGTATTTCTGGATCTCTGTCCCCGTGTGGTTTGGACCAACGTATGAGGTGGGGGTGTGGGGGTGGAAAAGCCCACTGCAACCTCTCCATCCCTGTATGAACCACAGGGCAGCATCTGGCCTGGCCGTTTATTTCATTTATTCTTCTTTATTCAATTTATATCCCTCCTTTCTCCTTCCAGGGAACCTGAGGCCGATTATAGCTGCCGTTAGTAGCTCGGCAGCCCATTTTTCACGAGGCTCCATTTGGCTCCCAGAGCTAATATTGGAAAACTATTGATTAGACCTGTTGTTCTTCCCAAAGAATTGCCTAATTCCTGCCCCCCCCCAATTTTCCTGTAATCTCCAAATTTCTTGCATGTCAGAGAATGAGACACTGAAAATCACTGACACCTGAAACTCTTTGCTTTGCTGTGGTTGTTTTTCTCTGGGTTGCGTTGTCTTTTCCTTTTCCTTTTCCTTTGGATGCTTCAATGTGATGCTGAAGTTTTAAGTTACTGGAGTGCTGGAAAACTGGGGTTGGAAAGAAAATTTCCTTGGGGGCAGGATTCTCATGGGAGTCGGTGAACACCCTAATTTTGCCCCTTCCTCTGTAGGGGGCTTGCAAAGGGGGTTTGCCTTTGCCTTCCCCGAGGCTGAGAAAGTGTGACTTTCCTGAGGTCACTGAGTGGGTTTCCATCACTGAATGGGGATTTGAACCAGTGTCCTTGCTTGACACTCAACTGGTACCCCATGCTGGCTCTCATGTAGCTATGCCTCTGGTTAAAGACCGGAGGGGGCTAAATTAAGGCCATACTTGGGCCACTTCCACACTGCACTGTTATAGTGCTATTATTCCACTTTCAATATCCTATGGAATCTGGGGGTTTGCAATTGAGGGAGGGGCATTTCAAGGGCCTCAGTAAACTACAAATCCCAGAATTCCACAGGATGTTGAAAGTGGAATAATAGCACTATGGCCATTTCCACACTAGACTGTTATAGCGCTATTATTCCACTTTCAACATCCTATGGAATCCTGGGGTTTGCAGTTTAGCCTCTGGCACAAACTCACACACACGTCGCTTTTCCTCTTTTTTGTTGTTTTGCCTTCTTGTCCGTAGCTTTACAATAATGGGTGTGTTTTGACCCAAAACCAGGGGTTGGGATTGAGCAGAGAGATTTCTCTACTTAGTTAGAAAAAAGGCCCTGCACTTCCACAAGGGTTTAGCTCCCGATGAACAAAGTGAGGGCATTGCCCTTTCCAAAAAGAATTTTTTCCCGCTGCCCTGAAATTTCCTTCCAGTTCCCAAATTTCTAGCATTATAGCAACGATAGAGTTCAACATCCAAAGAGAAGAGAAAGGTAGAATTACCCAGAGGAATGCATACAGAGCAAATATAAAAGTTCTAGGTGTGGACAGTTTTCAACTTCTCCCTCTCTGCCGTGCTGGAAGTCTGGAAAGTGAAGGAAAATTTTGTTTGGGAGGAGAACAGAAATCTTACTTGGGGGCAATACCAACATTTAATCCTCCCCATAACCCTCCCTAAGATGACTTCAGATGAAGTTGGCTGCTCTGATCTAATCCTGTTAGATATCCTCCCATAAACCACAAGGGAGTTGCATTATTTTTTTTTTCTTTTTAAGGAGACCCAATGGGTTGCAACTTCAATGGGCAGCCACGTCGTCCTCCTTTTGCTGTTACGCCTTTGAAACGGAGAGTAATTATCCCAGTTGGTTTTATTGCATTAACGTGGGCCGGGGTTGGAACATAAAGGCCGCTTTCTTCCTCCTCCTCCTCCTCTTCTTTTCTTTCCTCTCTTCCACAGCCCCTCCTCCCCTGTGCTTTGTTGGTATTTGTACGTGAGAAATCAGAAGGGACCCATTTCTGCAGTGAAGCTTCCTGGGAATTTTTGGGAAGCCAATGTTTGCAATGTTCCGACCTCTGACCTTCCAGCTGCAGGCTGCCTCTGCTCTGTAGGGATCCCAGACTTGACTTCTGAGCCAAGTCCTTTGTGCTTCTTTCTCATCTCGCTTCATCTGTCCAAGGAAGCCCTTTGGGCAAGAGGGTTCCTTTCTCCCTCCACCCTCCCTATCCTTGACATCAACGGCGTAAAAGGCCACATTGCTCACGCACTGAGTTTCTTTCAGATGTCTCACTGACTTACCCCTTCGATTAAAGCTTCAGTGTCAATCTGTCTCTGGCCCCATCTTGTTCCTTCTCTCTTTGTCTTCTAGAAAAGGATATTTTTCTCAATGTACAGACTGGGGTGAAAAGCCAAAAAAGAAAAAAACAAACAGCGGGGGAGGCAACTTAGCCACAGTTGTCCATGAACTGCTAATTTCTTGCCTAGACTACTGTAATGCACTCTGTTTGGGGCTGCCCTTGATGGCTCGGAAACTGCGGCTGGTACAAAATGCAGCAATGAGATTGTTGGCTGTGGCTCTGTACGGAGAATATGTAACATTGGTCTCAAAGAGCTATGCTGGCTCTTCTTTCATTTCCAGTCTGAATTGAAGGTGTAGGCAATGACATTCAAGGCTGGTATCTGGTGCTCCCGGGTGCCATTGCTTTGTGTTGCTTGTGCAATGTTGCTCACAATATTGAGCTTCCGGTGTGAACCATCTATGGCCGTGTTTCTTAACCTGGGGGACCTGTGGATGCCCATGGGGCTGTGATATTTATTTATTTATTTATTTGTATCCCGCCTCTCCATATGGATCGAGATGGCGAACAACTTACAAACAGCATGTATTTCGAAACATTTCTATACATGCCCCCAACAAACTGGGTACTCATATCCTCACAGGGGATTCACGAAAGCTTGAAGAAATGTTACGGGCTTTTATGGTTAAAATAGAAAGAAAGAAAGGAAGGAAAGAAAGAAAGAAATGCCAATTCGTATGGAACCATTCCAATAACAATGTTATAATAGGAGTGCGTGTCTTTCCTTATTTCTCTCCAAAGCTGAAAACCCTTGGTGAGAAACCTTAAATAAATGTTTGATGCACTTTACATAAGTCTTGGTGGTCCATGGCAACAAAAGTTAATTTAAAGGTGGTTCGTGGTAAAGAAAACGACTGCTTATCGGGGTCATCCTAGCACTACAATCCGAGAACTCTCCTTCTATGACTCTCCTCCTGGTTTAGTTTCTTCTTCGGATACATCAGAAGGTAAATACTAGTGGTTTTTCATGGCCGCGATGCTTTGCTTGTTCATTTCGGGTGAGAAACAAAGGGTTCCACGTTATACACGAAAATTGCACAATGCTCTGGATCTTGGAATGGATCCCTCGCAATATACACAGGCCTACTGTAATAGAAAAACTGTGAGAAATAGGGCAACACAAGTTACTTTTAAAACACAGTAATGTGCATCAGCGTTGTAGCCCTTCCCAAACACTACAATTAGTATAGTCACAAGTTATTTCCCAAGGTCTGCCACTTATGTTTTTTTTTGTTTTGCATTTTGAAGACTTTTCGTCTTTTTTCTTTTATTCCCCCTTCCTTCTCTTGCATTTGTCATCTTCTTAGTTTGCAATAACTATCTGCATTTATCCAGCTTTTTGGAAAATTGTTGTCCCTTGAGAATATTCGTATCAATAAAGAGAAAAGAGACAGACATAACCATTAGGCTTGCAAACTAAGGAAACAAAACCAGGGCAAATAAATAAATAAATAAATAGAATGAATAATTTTGTGCAGTTAGAAGAAGATTCCAAATAGTTTCTAGGGCAATAAATGGATAGACTGTAGACAGTTTTATTGTACATTAATATTACTTTGTATATATTAGCCAAAATCAAATTATTCATCCCAACTAGACCTATTAAAACAAGGGGAACTTGGCAAGTCAACGCTTAGGTAAGCTTTCTTGATTCAATGGGTCTTTTGCTGTCATAAACAGTTGGATTTGGCTATTCTAGGCATTTCAAAGTCTGTTTTAATGTAAAATTTATTTTGCTTTTTTGCTTGATTTATTTGGTTCAGAGACCCTAATGATAAAATGGGACTTGGCTTGACTTAATGTAATGAATAAATTAAATGCACTCATTTGTGCGTTCGGAGTCTCCTATGTGACTAGAATTGCATGAGGGAGAGCATGCCATTGCGTGAAAAAGACCTCACACTGCCTTCCTCCATGACCTCCATGACCTCCATGAACTGGAGGGCCAGTATCAGCAGTGAGGGTCCGCTTTCTACGCAAAGACGTTTTCCAAGGGCTCTTTCCAAAAGTGGGTATGAGCTGCCATCATAAGACTGACTCTTGAGCGTTTGGATATTCTCTGGGCATTCCCCCCATGGGAGGAATAAGAGGGACTTGGATACCGCCTTGAGATCTTTGGAGGAATGGTGGAATTGAAATACAATGAATACATAGAATCATAGAAATGTAGAGTCGAAAGAGACCCCAGGGGCCATCCAGTCCAACCCTCTGCCATGCAGGAACACCCTCAAAGCTCTCCAAGAGATGGCCATCCAGCCTCTGCTTAAAAACCTCCAAGGAAGGAGACTCCACCACACTCCGAGGCAGCAGATTCCACTGCTGGACAGCCCTGACCATCAGGAAGTTCTTCCTGCGGTTCAGGAGGAATCTCCTTTCCTGCAGCTGGAATCCATTGCTCCTTGTCCTGGTCTCTGGAGCAGCAGAAAACAAGCCCTCTCCTTCCTCTACATGGCATCCCTTCAGATATTGAAACATGGCTATCCTGTCCCCTCTTAACCTTCTCTTCTGCAGACTAAACATCCCCAGCTCTCTAAGTCTATCCCCATAGGGCTTCATGGCTTCCAGGCCCCTCACCGTTTTGGTCGCCCTCCTCTGGACTTGCTCCAGCTTCATCATGAATCTAAAGTCCTTCTTTTTTTTATGGTTAACTGTTCCTCCTTGGAGGAAACATTTGGGTCACATTGAAACAGTGAATGAAATGGTCTACATACACCAGTGTGCATACATGTCTTATTGTTGTGGTTACTGTTTATTCATTTACATCCCTCCTTTCTCCAGATAATGGGACTCCAGGCAGCTAACAATGTATTTAAAACAGTGCAAATTAGAAACAAGACAAAACATTAATAAAAGTGTTGAATATAATTTTTTTAAAAAATTAAACATTATATGAAGTTTTATGTTGAAAATATTAAAATGTGTTGAAAGATTGTGCAAACCTTAAAAATAAGACTGCACCACATTTAAAGGCCAACCCTAGTCAATTTGTAAAATCCTGATGGCACAAAGATGTTTTGACCTGCTGAGGGAAGGACAGCGAGGATGGGGCCGTCCCGGCTTCCTTAGGGAGGGAATTCCAAAGTCTGGGAGCAGCCCCTGAGAAGGCCCTGTCTCGCTTGTTCCCCCCAAATGAGCCTGAGAGGGTGACGGGACAGAAAGAAGGGTATTGGACTTTATAATTCATATGACAGGGTTCTGAATTGTGCCGGAAACAGACCGGTAGCCAGTGGAGGGGTTGCATCGAGAGAATTGTGTGCTTCCTATACTAAGATTGGATTTTGACATCAATCTCCGTGGCTTTTCACATGTTTGTGTTCCATTGATTTATAAAGCTTGTGTAGGAGAGGAGTTGGTAAAGGAGAAAATATTCTTTAGAGAGAGTATGGATCCAAAACTGTGGTGGCTGCCATGTCAGCAGGGTGGTGAATCCACTCCGGGTATTGGCTAGCTTCAAAGGAGCTCTCCATGGTTCTGCACCTGTTTAGGAGGGTTCAGCACCATGGAGAGTTCCTTGAAAACATGGATTAAAGCCTGAAGTAGATTCACTGCTCAGTGACATGGAGGACACCAACTGTCACTGACTGTTATGTTATACATCTTGCACCCAAGCCCCCTCATTTCTTTCAGTAGAAATTTGGGAGATGGAGCTTAAAGGCCATTACTCTTCCATGTTCTCTTTATTTTCCTCTTAAGCTCTTTGTGTTTTCAGCCTGTATCCTTTCTCCTCCCTTCCCAGCACCAGCCTCTTTGGAATTCATTTTAAACTGGGGAGAAAAAGTTCTCAAAGGCGGCTTTGTTCTTTTTGACACTTGTTGGTAGAAAGGACTCCAGATCTTTTCATCTGCCTTTTCGGAAGAAGGAGGGATCCTCATTCTCCCCCACCCCTGATACACACACCTGCAACAATTTTTAGGCGAGCACTTTTAAAAGGAGCAGCAGAAGGAAGGCATGAATCTGGATCATGCTGGCTTAGAGTGTGAATGGCATTTTAATAATTCAGGATTTAACCAATGCAAAGCAGAGCTGTTGATGTGTGTGTTGGGGGTGTGTATGGAACAGGTCATATAAGATAAAAAGAAATGTGTTTTTTTCCCCTGAGAGGAGGATATGAAATAAAAATTTATTTTGACACTTTGTGCGCCTGTTTTAGAAGTGGCTTCAAAGTGTAACGGAGGAGAACTGAGAGGTTTTATGGACCTGTAAGCAAAGGGGAGGAGTACTCTTGGTGTCATACACATTTATAAGTTCCCTTACGGATGTGGTTCCTCGTTTTAAGTGATTGCAGAGCATTGGATTGTATCTGTAAAATGGCAGCAATGTAGAGTCGAAGGCTTTCACGGCCAGAATCCATTGGTCCTTGTGGATTTTTTGGGTTTTGAGACCGTGTTCTGGTTGTATTTTCACCTGACCTTTCGCTTGCATCTTCCTCTGAAGATGCCAGCCACAGATGCAGGTGAAACGTCAGGAGAAAATGCAACCAGAACATGGTCTCAAAGCCCGAAAAACCCCACAGGAACCAATGGCAGCAATGTGTTTGTGGACGCGCTGCTGGAAGTGCTTTGATTTTGTATTCCTGCATGGCAGAATGAGGTTGGACTGGATGGACCTGGTAGGGTCTTGGGCATTGTGCTCAGTGCCCCTGAGAAAACAGAAGGCTATTCTTAAGTTGCCCATTGTATAGTTTTTCCCCCCATGGTTTTCAAATGACAGGTGTATGTTGCCAGCTGGCCATTTGCAAAGTGTGTGAAGGTGATGCCGGCTGCAAGGTCTGTGCTGAAGATCAGGATCTCTGACTTTTGACCCTTCGGCCCCTCCTTGCTTCCTTTAAAAGAGCGTAAAAAGATCATGGTCCAGTTTTTCCGGCTATCAGGTGCTTTTGGGACCATCCTTCCCAAACTTAAATCTAAACATATGCCTCTTCTCTGAACATGACGCTAGCCTGTGCATCGCAGCAAATAGTGGACTCTTTCTCTTTGGAGATTTTAAAACAGTTTGGATAGTTACTTTCTGAGGGATGCTTTGACTGTGAATTCCTGCACTGGCTGGGGATTGAACTAGATGGCCCTTGGGGTTACTTCCAGCTCCGTGATCCACAGCTTCTGTGAGCATCGCCATTATGCACAACCACCCATTTTTTGCAGGCAAGCTCATTTGCCCCTTCCAAAGGACTTTGCCACACAGCAAACTGCACAAACCTAACTGTCAAGCTGACTGTATAATTTGCAAAACGTATTTGCTTATCCAGGTCTATTTGAATCTGAGGCAAAGTAGCTCCCTGGTTTATAGCAAAAAGTGTCCTGTTTTTCCAGAGTTTTTGCATACAGTCCTTGAACGTAGCTGAATGGTGCTGAGGAACAGAAGCCCATCAGCTTTACAGTATTTTAGGAGACACGAAATGTCTCCAAATACCAAAATGTGGCAGTGAACGTTTAGCCTCTAATTTTACAGTGTGGAGGGTTGTATGGCCTCGTGTGTCTGTCTGTATCTCTGTTTGTCTATTGTCTGTCTGTCTGTCTTATCTATCTATCTATTTACAGACATTGGTGTCTGCTGGTTTCCACGTCAGTGAAATGGTTAATCCACTTTAGGTCTTAATTTTTAACGGTGCTTTTAACTTTCATTTTCAAAGAGTGCTCCCAAGATGATGAACCATTTTTCAGGACAGGGTTCAGCACTTTGGATAATGCACTTAAAAGTTCTGTCTAGTACCCAGAACAGATTGCCCACCCTGCTGACCTGGACCTACATCCCATTATTAGTCTTAGAATATTTCTGCACTAGCCTGTTATAGCGCTATGATTCCACTTTCAACCTCCTATGGAATGAGTTCCCTTGGCAACTTGGCCTGCCCCTTGTCTTTGAATGCCTTGACTCTATTTCTAAATGCTCCACTGAAGTTTTGCATTACCAAAATGCAAGCAGTTTTGGGGACTGAAGGAAAATTTCTTTGGGGAGCAGAAGTTTTATTTTGGGGGAGTAATGCCCTCATTTTGTAGCTGCATCCCTGGAGCCACAGCAATTAAACCGTTATCAGACAGCTATAATTATGCATCTGGAAACAGCCCAGTCCACATTTATGTAGGATAGAATTTGGAGACCACTGACAGATCACATTGGTTCTTGCCCTCATCTGTTTTTCTTGCAAACCTGTTTGAGGATGGAGAATATTCTTCTATTTTGCTTTTCCTAGTGCCCTCCTTGAATCCAACTTACTATGTTGAAAAAACTCAACTGGTACCACACAGGGAGTGCTACGTACCACATGGTCTGAGAAAGTTTTATGGTGATTCAAAAAGGAAAAAAAAAATACAGTTTTTAAGTATTTGCATTTTTCTTTCAGTCCTCAAGTCTGGGTCCTCGACTGTCACTGCACACTTTGATTTCTCCAGTGAAACTTCAACGTGCTTAGATTTGGGGAGGATGGTCCTGTTCTTTTGAGTTCAGTCCCTGCATTCTGTTTGTTTCCTTCCTTCTCACAAACATCCAGTCTAGCTGGCCGGTAGGGTGCATGAGGACAAAAACAGGGAGGGAGCAAGGCATTCATTAAACCTACGGTTGGAAGGCTGGCCCACAGGTGTCCGAAACATCCTTTTGATCAGCAAAGCCCTCCTTGGTCCAGAGGTTGCAAGATCGTAATCAGAATCCCTGACGGATGGAGACATCAAAGGTTGATGCTCTGGTGCCGTCTTACCTTGGGGCTCCCAGGTGATCACTTCCTGTTTTGGGTTCTGTGGATGAGCTGAGCGTGACTTTTCTCCACCCGCTCTTTTTGTCTTTTCCTGGTGATGCTGAGCGACAAAATTCAGATCCCTGCTAGCCACAGAATGGACCTGCCTTTTCCCCCTCCCGTTCCGTCATTGTGCCTTGAACTGTGAAGTGTTTCCACCTGCCAATCTTTTCCTAACCCGAAAAGAAGATAAAAAGACCTGTCTTCCTTTTTCAGAAGTCTACACTTTACTTACCTACTCCCCTGTTCAGAAAATAGATTTTGACTTCTTAGCTCCCAGCTCCCTCTAGCTTTGGCCTTAGACTGTATGTGAAGGACTTTGGATTAGTTTTCAGAACCTCCATCTGGCCATGCTGGCTGAGGGCAGTGGCACCTGGTTGCTCCCATGCCAGTCAGGCAATAAATCCATTCCAGGTTTTTGCTGTCTTTAAAGGAGCTGTGCATAAGGCTGAAGGCATTTTGAAAAAGCTATTTGGGTTCAGCACCATGGAGAGCTCTATAAAGCCAGGACTAAAACCAGGAGTGGATTGCCTGCCCCGCTGAGTTGGGAGCCTCAAGCTGCCTGTGGCTGCCTGTGGATTTTGGGAGTTGCAATCTCCAAATTAACCCCCCCCCTAAAATCTCTGGGAGGGACTGGGAATCCCTAGAACTCCATACTTTTGTGGGGGCAATTAGTGCAAACAGGAACCCTGGGGACACTTCAAGCTTAGCAAAACATTATGTGCACAATATTCATTTTGTTTTCGCCTCCACTGAAATCTCAGTCTGCTGAAAGGGTGGAAATAGCTCTTAGAAATCAACAAAGAAATACCTTTGTTGTCTGTTGGTGAGTAAAATGCTTGGCGGAACTGTGATGCAAGTAATCATCTCCTTTCTTTCTCCTTCTTTTCCCCCGCACTCCTTGACAGGGACTGATCAAAATCCGAGGCGATCGGTGCTGGAGAGATCTGACGTGCATGAACTACCATTACGAGGTGAGCCACCGAACGGGAGCTGCCGCTGTCTTCCGTATCTGTTTTGTCTCAGCCTTTGCGCCTTGACTTTTTCCAACTGGTGGTGATTGACAGTTTCGTTACTGGCAGTTGCTGAACTCCCATGCAGATTCAGTGGGCACAGCCACCTGGCAAATGCCATTTACGTTTCCCCCTTTTTTTTCTGTTCAGCATGCTCGAGAGATCTGTCTTTTTCTTCCATTTCTTTCATTTGCCCAATGAATGTACCTACATGGCACAGTTAGGACAGTTTAATACCATTTTAGACATCGTGGCTCCATCCTACAGAATCCTGGGACAGCTAGTTTTGGTGAGAGACTTGGAATTACAGTGGCCCCTCTACTTTTGGGGTGCAGAAGGACGGAAGTCGAAAAAATGCAAATAACCCCCCCGACCTGAGTGAGCAAGCCGGGGAGTGCATATGAGGGAATGCACACGTGTGCTTGCTCCCCTTCTCCCCCTCCTATTCCCATGCCTTTTGCCTGGTTGTGCATGCCTTTTGCCCAGGTGCACATGCCTTCCTTCTCTGTGCCCAGGCAAAAGGCAAAGCAGATGAGAGGGAGGAGCCCCATGTGCAGAGACGTAAGGTGTGCTTGCCTGGGCAAAGGCAAGGGAATAGGAGGGGGAGAAGTAGGGCAAGGCAGGCAGCACTTTCCTTCTCTGTGTGTGGGGCTCCCGCCACCCATTTGCTTGCCTTTTTGCCCAGGCACAGTGAAGGAAGGCTTGCACAACTGAGCAAAAGGCAAGGGGATGGAAGGGGGGAAATGGGGGGAGAGGCATGCCCAAGTCTCGTGAATAATCAGATTTGTGCAAGCCAAACCTGTGACTGTGGAGGGAGGGCTATACCTGCCAGCTTGCTCTGACCCTACAGGCTTCTGGAATATATGGTTCGGTGAGAGATTTAGGAGTTACCTGCTCAATTGCTCTAATCTGACAGGTTCCTGGGATGCGTAGTTTGAATTACCCTTTCAATTCCGCTGATTAAATTGTTTGAATTAGTCCACTCTGCTGTTTGGGATGTCGACATTGGGTTTGGTCAAAATTAGTTCAGAAGCGTGCATTCCGGAGCAAAAAAGTACAGAAATCATAAAAATATAGGAGAAGCCTGTTTATGGGCAGAAAATTAATTTCAACTGGTTAATTTCCAGTTGACCCCCCCCCACTTTTTAAAAAACCTTATCATGGGTTTTAACCTGAGATAAATGCTAGAAACCTAGTGGGGAATTGTCCCTGCATACCTCTTGAGTGGTGCTGGGGATTTCATATTTCACATGCTTGCCTAATGAGGTATCCAGTACCATCTTTTACAAGCAGTTCCTCTTCCCCCTGTGGCCAGTGGACACATCGGCAGAGCTACGTCTGCTCCTACCTGGAACAGCAGCCAGGACGGCTTAGAACAACCCCTGGCAAGTACGCCAGTGGAAATGAATATTCTGCCAGCATTGAGCGGGGCAGGAATTATTGCTGCAGCTGCTAGTAATGCTAGTAATGATAATAATAGGCCTAAACCCAATTGCTAGTCCAAACGAGAGCTGACCCGTGGAGTGAATGAGATTTACAGAGGTGTTCAGTTACCGCTCGGCAGCTGATTGCACGACTCCGGTTGGATTTAGGCCATGTAATAATAACGCAGTAGCTGACAATTCACATCACCAGGGTTTTGTTAGGTTAGAAACAAGCAGCACTGGGCAGATTGGGCTGATTTCAGAAGGCAAGGCATGTGATGGTCTGGTGATGATGTCGGATTCGTATATTAAGCCAGGTTTCTGCAAAGAGGACAAGGAAGGAGGTGGGGTGGGTTACAAGCTGTTGATTGGTCGCAAAGTATTCCTTCTCCAGTGCACAGCTGTGCCAAACTGGAAAGGGATCGCCGTTTTTCTCCCTCAAGATGGAACGGAAATGCAATATTCTTTTGTGGGGGGGGGCAGAATATCTATGAGACCAATATTTAATAATATTTAACATGCATGGGTATAGATGGACATTACGATCTAGAATTTGGAGGGATTGTTTAAGAAAGGGGAGGAGGTCTCCTTCTTGCTGCTTTTGTGGGCATAACATGCTTGTGTGTCTGTGTTTCATGTGTGTGTCCAGGAGAGAAAAATGGTCCCTCCACAGATGTGGAGCTGCTGGAGCATTTGAGTCTACATGGAGATCAGCAAACAGCATTAGATCCTTCTATATTCCTTCAATATGCATTAAAAACCAGAACAAAACAAAATGAAGACTGAGGCCATTTCCTCACTAGACGGTTATAGTGCTGTTATTCCACTTTGAACGTCCTATTTTGATAACAAGCTCACTTCACAATCACTGGGGAAGTGAGTAAAAAGAGCTTCCAAATGGAAATGGGAGATTCTTGTGCATTCCATGTTTTCACACCACTAGGCAGGTTGAACTGCAGTGCGTGTCAGTGTGCATATTGGAAAACAACCCTACAGAAAAGCCAGGGGACAAAAATGCCAGGGATCAGCCTGGATGGAGTAGAAATTTAAGCAGTCCCTTAGTTACGGTGTCATCATCACAGAACATGGCTACAAGAGGTTGGCCCCTTGAAACTTTTAAGATGTCACGTGAACTCATTATTTACAGAAGACTTGCGGTTTCGTCACAGTGGCTTTTGTCACCCTGGATGTGACTATGTTATAAGTGGCCACTTCATAATGTGCCAGCTTTGATATTGCTTTGATATCTTTAGCAATCCTGAGACTACTTTGGCTGATCCCATTCTCCCAAGCAGAAGAACTAGATATTGGTTTGTGGGTGTGATTGGTTTGTGGGTGTGTATTTGTGCCTTCAATTTGCCTGTCGATTTAGGGTGATCCCATGAATTTCTTAGGGTTTTAGAATCATAGAATCATAGAGTTGGGAGAGACCCCAGGGGCCATCGAGTCCAACCCTCTGCTATGCAGGAACACCCATCAAAGCATTCCCAACAGATGGCCATCCAGCCTCTGCTTAAAAGCCTCCAAAGAAGGAGACTCCACCACATTCCATTGAGGCAGCAGATTCCACTGCTGGACAGCTCTGACCTTCAGGAAGTTCTTCCTGAGGTTCAGGTGGAATCTCCTTTCCTGCAGCTTGAATCCGTTGCTCCTTGTCCTAGTCTCTGGAGCAGCAGAAAACAAGCCCTCTCCCTCCTCTACATGGCATCCCTTGAAATCTTTAAACATGGCTATCATGTCCCCTCTTAACCTTCTCTTCCACAGACTAAACATACCCAGCTCCCTAAGCCGTGCTTCATAGGGCTTCATGGCTTCCAGACCCTTCACCATTTTGGTCGCCCTCCTCTGGACATGCTCCAGCTTGTCGACATCCTTCTTGAATTGAGGTGCCCAGAACTGGACACAGGATTCCAAATGAGGCCAAACCAATGCAGAATAGAGTGGTTTTCTTAGACAAGGAATCCTTAGAGGCGTTTTTTTCCAGTCCCTTCCTCTGAGATATAGCCTACAGCCCCTGGTATTTGTTGGCAGTCTCCTGTCCAAGCAGTAACCAGGCTGACCCTACTAAGCTTCCAAGATCAGATGAGATCTGGTGCCTTTAGGGTATTTAAGCACGTCTGCTTCTAAAATTCATGGTTACAGCTTGAGCAAATGAAACGCGCCGGTTCAGTGCTTCAAGCAAAAACTCGAAGCATGGCTGTTCATAGCTCCGCTTTCCTCCTGTTTTATTTCACTTTTATTTCTTTGTAATTTTTTTTTCTAAAGTAAAATCATAGCTGGAAGAATCCCGCAGGACATGTAACTCTCTGAGCAAATCCCAGGAGTTGTTTTCACCCCCCTCAGCAGGGAAGGAGAACATTCTCCCTTCTAAGCTTGACATCCAGAGGAATGCATGTCAATCACAAAGCCTTCATGCATTGGTAATGTGCCAGTTTGTATTTTCAGTGGTAACATGACTCTCAATTCTGGATTCTTTTCTATGTTTTTTTTTTTAAAGAGGGGATTTGTATTGAGTCTTGAAAAAGCTTCCTGTAAGGCGATCGGATTTCATCTTTCCATTGCTCCTGGACTCTCTCTTAGGAGACCACCCAGAGTCCTCTTGATTCCCTTGGAGCAATCCCCTGCCCACCAGGTTTTCTTCTACTTTCTCTCTCCTCCCTGATTTCACTTCTAATCAGGTTAATCCTTGCAGCCATCCAACCAGCTCTCCATGGTGACCCTTTAAGAGGCTTTGAGCTCATTGACTAACGTGCTAAACAGGTGTGGAATTGCAAGAACCACATCTAGCCTAGAGCCTCTGTGTCCATTCTGTGACCTTTTCTCTCTCTTTAAGAAAACTTCCAACGATTTTGGCTTCTCAATTAAAGCTCGGTTGGGAGAGAACAGTCATCTCCAGTCTCATCGGGCCTTTGTCTGAGGATGCATTGCTCCAAGTTGTCCAATTCTTGCACATCCATCAGTGATTGATTGTGTCTCCTGCCTTCGTCTTTGGACATGGCTGGCACATCAGGCCCAGTGATTCCCAAAGTTTAGTCCTCTGGTTGTTTTGAACCCCAGCTCCCAGAAGTGCTGGCCATCTTGGCCAACATTCTGGAATTCTGGGAGCTGAGGTCCGAAACATCTTGAGAACCAAAGTTTGGAAACCACCACTCTAGCCTAAATTTTAGGAGACCTCTTTCTCCCCCTTGGCTACCTCGGGATTGAAGGCGGCTTGGAAAAGTTAAAACAGATACAGCTAAACCATCCTCACCCCATTATCATTGTCGTTTAGTCACACAGATATAAAATGAGTACAATATAAATGCAACAAGGACAAAAAGTGGCAGAACCAGTGTGGTACAATCGCAAAGCAAGCTGTCCAAAGACAGATAGAAAAACCAGTGCAGAACTTTGGAAAGCCAGCTAACAAATGCATACCATCAAAATATATAAGGTTATGATGGAAAAGGGATTCCATCTGAACATTAGGAAGAACAAGAGCAGCTTGACAGTGGAATCTGCTGCTGCCTGGGAATGTGGTGAAGTCTCCTTTTTTGGAAGTTTTTAAACAGAGGTTGGATGGCCATTTGTTGGGAATGCTTTGATGGTGACTTTCTACATGTCAGAAGGGGGTTGGACTGGATGTCCCTGGTGGTCTCTTTCAGCTCTAGGATTCTATGGAACTAAATTAAACTACCATTCCAAAAACCCTGGGAAACAGGAAGGTTTCAGTTGAGATCAAAACTGCCAATAGGATTAAAATCAATTAAATACATCCCCATTAAAAAAAAGGTACCAACACAGCACATTATTGAAAGCCCTTTCCCAATGCGTATGTGTCTTTGAAGCGCCTGTTGGCTTACGGTGACCCCATGAATTTCCTAGGGTTTTATTAGGCAAGGAATACCCAGAGATGGTGTTGCCAGTTTGCTCCTCTGATGGGATGGCTTAAATAGGAAATCGGCAGCAGTTTTCCTCCATGGTGGATGTGCCCCCGCTTCTCGATTCAGTCATGGTTAAGGTCTGGTTGATTCTTATTTTCCTTGGACGTCTCCTCTTTACCAAACGTGAGGAGATGGAAAAAAGAGCGTGGGCTCCACACAGCCTCTTCTGTGAGAAGCTGGGCTGGGTTGTTTGCTCTCCACACAGTCTTTCTCTCTATACAAATTTGGTGGCTGGCTTGAATCACAAGGGTGTAGCTACCCTCCCGACTTAACTGGTTCAACAGGGAACCCATGCAGTTGCCTACTTGACCGCACGTCCCGCTGTCCGTTGGCTCTTGGTACGTGATACAATTCTCTTTTCCACCTGGTATGAGTTGAGAAGATCACACTGCCTTGGGATGAGAAATTATCCTTAAGGAAATTGATTTTTGGTGTAGCATCTTGGTCATTCTCATGCTCCAAGGAACCCTGGGAATTCTGTTTCTCAGAAGGAACCTTCCAGACAGATGGTGCAGAGATGGTTTTGCCGGTTTGTTCCTCTGATCAGATGGCCTAAATAGGAAATTGACAGCAGAGTTTGCTCCATAGTGGATGTGTCCCCCTTCATCATTCAGTCTAGGGATACTCCAGGCTCCATTTGCCCTACGTGTGTGTGCACGTGCCTTCATACCAACTTACTGGCGACCGCATGGTTTTTCATGGGGTTTTCTTAGACAAGGAATCCTCAGAGGTGCTTTCGCCAGTTCCTTCCTCTGCAGTATAGCCGACAGCACCTGATATTTGTTTGTGGTCTCCCGTCCAGGTTCTAGCCAGGGCTGACTCTGCTTAGCTTCCAAAATCAGACAGGATCTGGTGCCTTTAGGATATTTAGGGAGATTTGGCTTGCTCTGTTGTTGCTTCAATTTGCAACCCTAAGGCAAACTTAGAGAAAGTGTGATGTGCCCAAGGTCAGCCAGTGGGTTTCCATGCCTGAATGAGGAACTGAATCCTGGTCTCCTGGGTTATAGCCCAAAGCTCAAGCCACTGTGCCCCACACACTCTCAATTTGCTCTAGGACCCATTTATTTGTTTTTTTTTTGAAGTCCATGATATCTGCAGAGCTATCTTCCAGCACCACATTTGGAATGAGACCATGGCCTAGGTGTGTGCATAAATCTGGATGTCACCCTTCCAAGTTTCTTTCTTTTTTTTGAATACTATTTTTTTTTTTACAAAAAGGATTCTGTTCTTTTAATTTTTCCTTACAGGATGGAGATTTTCAGAACTCTGGTTGCACAGTTGGCAACCACAGTTGGGGATAGAAGGGGAAGAAGAGACGGATCTGTTAATTAAAAATTACATGAAGAGGTCGAGCAATGGAAGGGGGGCCCATGAGGCTGGTAAAGGGGCAGAAGAAGGGTTGTCAGGTGTCGTGATTGGCACATCCATCATGAAGATGGTAGGTGGCAGAATCGTCTTTTAACATATTGATGGGCTGCAGTTGGAGACGGTAGCTGTGGGTGGCAGAAAATCTGTTTGATTCTTGTGGGAGAAAGATTTTAAAAGACGAACTCGTGCTTAACTTTCCTGATTGTTTGGAAAAGTAGTTGCTCCCTCTTCTTAAAAATAATAATAAAAATAATAATAATACTCGCACTGCCCAGAAGCAGAATGTTTTATATTTCAATTGATCTTTCAGCACAGGGTTTGGGTTCTTGACTAAACATATCAAACTGTATGTAGAAATTAACTCTGTTTCACGTGCATTTGTTCTCCTTCCTCTCTTGGTATAAAACGTCTAGTTTTTATCCTCTCCTTCACTTTTGCAAATCGCAACAACCGATGCTTGTAATTGCTTTTTGCACATTGTTGTTATTTTAAAAACAAGGAACTGGAAAGACGAGTGGCATTTGGAGGTTCCACCCGAATGGGTTAAGGGAGGTTTTGTTCTCCTTAGAAGACTCGTACGTGCCAACCCAGCTTTTAATCTAGGAGTATAAATCACTTTCCAGTCTTATTATTTGTAAAATCCTCCAGGCTTTGGAAACACACAAAAGGAGTCTTTGTCCTTTTATTAATTTAATTTATAGGTTTGAGAATTTCAAATTGGTGGTTAGCGAAAGCTGATTTGCGCTCGGCTCAGAGCGTGGTTGTTTTGGACGTTCAGCTTGGCCTGCAGAGTCTGATATGGAATTAGGAAATGGCTGTCAATTTATGAAAAAACACACAGACTCGCACACCCAGTAATTCCCCAAATCTTTGCCAGGGCACACCAGTGGGCCGGGAGAAGGCTGTTAAAAGCGCAGACAGAAATAAGTGCATGGAAAGAACAAATGGCTCGTGTGAGCTCAGAGCGCCCATCGGTTTGGTTCCGGAACTGGGTACAGTCCCAGGGCTGCCCAAGACTTTGGTGCCAAATGCTAACATGTGTTACTGCTGTTAGATAAGGTTTATTGGTGGTCAAGGATGTAGCAGGTTATCTTCAGCAGAGAACCATCCCTGCCTTTTCACTGGTAGAATCTGGCATCCTCTCAAATCCATTTGTAGATCTGGACACTTAAGTCCTCCCTCCCCATTCTCTAGGGTTAGGGGCACCAGACCGCCATGAAAGTGGAAAAAAAACATGAATAACTCTAGACCCTCCCAAACCATATTTAGCACACAAAAGAGTATGATTACCGTATTCAGCCCACCATGGATTCCGTTGGGGCATCAGGGCTCCTTCCCAAGGCAGAAGTTGGGGGCTGGTGGGGCTGACTAGCACTTCCCCTGCTGCCCCACACCATTTTTAAGAGGGACTTACAAACCTCATTTGCAGTTTCTCAGTCTCATAAGGCTTGCAGGCCCTATTAAAAATGGCATAGGGGGTGCAGCAGGGGTGGCAGCAAATAATCCGTGAGTAATCAAACCTGCAAAAGTGAAACCCGCAAATGCGGAGGGCTGACTGTAATTCTACTCAGATTATCCCCACCTGCAGTCCCCACCTGTTGCCCATGGAAAATCAATTCTCAAAGGCCGGGTGATGATGATGATGATGATGATGATGATGATGATGATGATAGTGGTTTTTACCTGCTTGCAGGAGGAGAATAAGAACGGTGCTAGTCTAGCCTGTCTGGGAAAGGAGTTCTAGAACCTGGAAGCCGCCACAAAAAAGCCCCTGTCTTCTGTGTTCCCATCAGATGTACCTGTAAAGGTGGTACATCTGGTGGGTACATCTCTATTCTGCTTTGGTTAGACCTCATCTGGAATACTGTGTCCTGTTCTGCGCAACTCATTTCAAGAAGGATATCGAGAAGCTGGAGCGTGTCCAAAGGAGGGTGACCAAGATGAAGGACGTTCTGGAAGCCATGAAGCCCTATGAGGAGTGGCTGAGGGAGCTGGGGATGTTTAGTCTGCAGAAGAGGAGGTTGAGAGAGGGCATGAGAGTCATGTTTAAATATTTGGAGGGATGTCATGTCAAGGAGGGAGCAGGCTTGTTTTCTGCTGCTCCAGAGACTAGAACAAGGAACAGTGATTCAATTTGCAGGAAAGGAGATTCCACCTGAACCTCAGGAAGAACTTCCTGACGGTCAGAGCTGTCCAGCAGCGGAATCTGTTGCTGCCTCCATGGAGTGTGGTGGAGTCTCCTCCTTTGGAGGTTTTTAAACAGAGGCTGGATGGCCATCACGTCAAAGGGAGTGCTTTGAGGTGGGTTCCTGCATGGCAGGATGGGGTTAGACTGGATGGCCCCCGGGGTCTCTTCCAACTCTATGATTCTATGGTGGGACAGAGAAAAAGTGCTGTCTCCCCAAAGATCTCAAAAGACAGTCAGGCTTATATAGTCGAATACAGTCCTTCAGACCAGCTGGACCTGAGCTTTATAGAGCTTTTTTTCTGTGGAGAAAATACTGTGAACAAGAAGAAGGGAAAAACACAACCTCAAGTGCATTTTCCCTGCTGAATTATCCTTGAACGGCACAGATTTTTGTCCTTCTAGGTTTCTCTTCATTGGACTTTCCTATTGCTCAAGGAACCTGTTTCTTTCTTAAAACCATTAGGAAATATTTTCAAATATTCTATCCATCTAGGAAGTAGGGGTGTTTCTCATGCAATATTCTGCATTCTTTTCCAGAGCAAAGCTGTGCTTCTCCCTCTCTCTTTTTGACAAAAACATCCCTGACAGGAGTGGGACTAGTCAGCCCAGCCCATGCTGAGTTGTGGCTAAAGAGCAACTCCGGATAAGAGGGTGGTGAAAGGAATTTCTTTTAATATGGCGTTGTCTAAGTGTGCAAGCTGCAAGATAAAGACATGGTTAGTTGAAACGCTGGAATTGTTTGCATGTGTGTGGGAGTAGAAGAGGCAGCATAGAGAAAAGGGAACAGGTTACGAGGGCCAAGATCCAGAACACTTTTAATGCAGTGCAAATTTTACACTAGTGTAGTTTTTCTGGATCCCACAGTTGTGCAAGACAGAGCATTAAAGCCTTGAGCTAACTCACAGCTTGATGGTCACACATCCTCCGGCATTTCTTAGGGGGAGACTAGGACACATGTGGCCAAGCAACATCAGAGTATGATCAAGATGGCAAAAGTTATTAAGGAGGAAGGACAGGCCAGTTGGAAGGTACTGCAGCAGTTTGCTTTTGCCTGAGCCTCCTGGGAAGGGCAAGACTCCATCTCCTCCTCTTCATCTTCCACTGAGTTAGAATCATAGAGTTGGAAGAGACCACAAGGCCCACTGAGTCCAGCCCCTTTCTGCCATGCAGGAAGACACCATCAAAACATTCCCTTAGACAGATGGCCATCCAGCCTCTGTTTAAAAACCTCCAAAGAAGGAGGTTCCACCCCCACTCCAAGGTAGCAGCCTATCCCACTGTCAAACTGCTCTTACTGTGAGGAAGTTCTTCTTAATGTTTAGGTGGAGTCTCTTTTCCTACAGCTTGAATCCATTGTTCCATGTCCTAGTCTCTGGGGCAGGAGAAAACAGGCTTGCTCCATCCTTTATATGATGTCCTCTATCTTCCATATGAGTTAATGGAATGCAAACTGCTTTTGTACTTTGAGCTCAGTTTGCAATAACTGAAGTAATATGAGGACAAAGAGAGAAAGTGGGAGAAGGAGAGAGAGAAACTGGGGTGTTCTAAAAGCAGCTGGAAAAGTGGGACAACAGAGAATTACTTAGGGCTGTCCCTTCCAGAGCAGGACAGTTGGAGGGTATGCATTGATGAGAGGTGGCTCATTGGCTCTCTATGAGGCGAAGAATTAGTTAGGACTGTCCCTGCAAAATTGGGACAGTTGGAGGTTATGTATTCAAGTGATTCCCCCATCCACCAAGGGGCAAAATTGAAAAAGGGGTGGATAAAAACAGAAGGCAGCAAGTTAAAGCACAACAAAACAAATTGTTGTACAAATTTGAATTTAAATTTGAACCTCCTTTTTCTCTTTCTTTTATTTTTATTGTGTCTTTTTTTTCTACAATTTTTCCTGTTTTTTTTTTGTCTATTTAAAAGCTCTTCTTTTTTCCTTTTTTATTCTGTATCCCCTCTTCTCTATCACAATTGGTTCTTACTTTTTCTAAAAAAATCTTTAACTGTTTCTTTTCCATTATAATTCTGGTATTATATTTCTATAGCGAGCAATTCACATTAGTATGTTTTTGATGTGAGTACAGGTGTATGGTTGTTTGTAATTTTTATGCAATAAAATAAAATCGTTATAAAAATGTTAAAACTTGAATGGCATTCAGCAAAGTTAAAAGACTGCTGAGCCAGAAGCAGTTCTGAAACATTGAAAAGGCTCCGCTCTTCCGTTCAGAGTCCTTCCCTTCTGCGGCCGGTCAGTTGCCAGAATCATTGCCGGCCAGTGGAAGGGCAAAAAGAAGGGAGCTGGCCTGGCCTTCCTTGTGAAGGACTTCCACAGCTTTGGGAGCAGCCACTGAGAAGGCCCTGCTTGCTTTATGGGGTTATTGAGAGGGAACTTGGAGACTCCACACATCTGTCGACTTGGTCTGTTTAGAAGAGGAAGAGTGGAATACGAATGGATCAGTGTTGCTGTCTGCATAGTTCTGGTTAGCTGCCTTGGGCCTGAATCATAGAATCATAGAAATGTGGAGTTGGAAGAGACCCCAGGGGCCATCCAGTCCAACCCCCTGCCATGCAGGAACACCCTCAAAGCACTCCCGACTGATGGCCACCCAGCCTCTGCTTAAAAACCTCCAAGGAAGGAGACTCCACTACACTCCAAGGGAGCAGATTCCACTGCCGGACAGCCCTGACTGTTGATGGTGGAATATAAATATTTAACAATAAATGGCAAATACTCCTGGAACTTTCCAAATGCAGCCTGCAAGTGAGGGTTGGGTTGCTTTGATCAGAGGCAAGCGATGCTGCTGTTTCTCTGAAGGTCAGCGGCCAGGGTTGCTCTGTTCTGGATGCCCTTTGGGATGGAAACTCTCTTCCCTTTGGGTCTGCTGCCTTCTGTGCCGTAATTAAAAAATACCAGCCCTCCTATCTCTTCTGGGACAGACAGAAAAGACACAGCTCCCAATAAACCAGTGTCACGAGATCTTTTTCCGATAATTGAGGCGGCCAAATGAATTCGTCACGGCAAGGGGAAGACACGGCTTTTTCGGTGCCGGAGAAGAAGGTTCCTTTTGTCCGATGGAGCTGGAGGCGGTTGCAGCAGGAACTGCACATGACTTACCTAAGGGCAACACGGAAAGGGAGAGGAGGAAAACGCTGTCACCCTGCTGTCCTGCTTGACTTTCTCACACGTGCTTTTCTCTCCTCTTCCTCTGTCTCTGATTGTACAAGTGTTCGGGAAGAAGCCTTTCTGCCTGCATTTGTTACGAAAATGTCCTCCTTGGGAGAAGAATCACAGCACACTTGCCTCCTGTCAGGGTGAGAGAATCAAGCCCCCCACCAGGTGTTGCTGGACTGCATCTCCCAGCAGCCCCAGCTATCAGCGCCAAGAAAGGTGGGAGTGGGACTACCAGCTGGAACAACTGCTCAGCTGCGATCTCCAGCAACCCCAGCCAGCGTGGACAATGGTTATGAATGCTCGGAGTTTGAGTCCAGCTTGAACAGTTGATAAACTGCAGTTCCCAGCAGCCCCAGCCAACATAGCCAGTGGGGAGAGATACAATAGATTCCAATGACGACAGGAGATTTGGACTAAAGATTAGGAAGAACTTTGTGAGGATAGGAGATGTTTGACAGTGGAACAGACTAGCTGAGGCACAGGAAGAGTTTCCTTTGTTGATTTTTAAACCATTTTAAAGATTTTGAAAGATCTCAAGGGCCACATGTATTGCTCTGTATTGTGCAAGTGCATGCACTCTGGAGGACCAAAGCAAGAACAGAGCGATGGTATCTGCAGAACGAATAATGTGTGTTGCAAATATTTAACACCCCCATTTTTGGTCATTGAAATCTCAGTTGCACTGGGAGGGCAGCCTCAAGATCAAAGAGGAAGTGGTGAAAGCTTTCCCTATGGGCTGTGGTTTTGGGAGGGAATTGTCAAATCCATGGGAGGCATCAGGACGGCGGTTGATGGCTCCCATGTTATCAGGGTGGTAAAGCCATCTTTTATTGCAGAGTTTCAAGGAACCATCCATGGTGCTGAACTGTAGCCTTCCAAATAGGTTCAGCACCTTGGAGAGGTCCTTTAAAGCTGTCCAAATCCTAGTGAGACTTCATCACTAGGGCCATCATCAACTAGACTGTGAAGGGTGTTGCTGAAAATCATAGAACTGGAAGAGACCCCAGGGCCTGCTATGGAGGAACACACATCAAAGCACTCCCAACAGATGGCCATCTAGCCTCTGCTTAAAAACCTCCAAAGAAGGAGACTCAACCACACTCCAAGGCAGCCTATTCTACTGCTGGACAGCCCTGACTATCAGGAAGTTCTTCCTGAGGTTCAGGTGGAATCTCTTTTCCTGCAGCTTGAATCCATTGCTTCTTGTCCTAGTCTCTGACATCCCTTCAAATATTTAAACATGGCTATCATGTCCCCTCTTTAGCCTTGTCTTCTCCAGACTAAACATCCCCAGCTCCCTAAGCCGCTCTTCACAGGGCTTTCATGGCTTCCAGACTCTCCACAAATTTGGTTGCCCTCCTCTGGACACGTTCCAGCTTGTTGATATCCTTCTTGAATCGAGGTGCCCAGAATTGGACACAGTATTCCAAAGGAGTATTTCATTTTCCAAATGAATGTTCCACAGTATTCCAAATGTAGTCCCTGGTGACAGTGTAAGAGATCTTGATGAAATTTGTGACATCTTTCATCAAATCTCAAGCCACACACAAAAAGGTTCAGTAAACATGATAATCTCCCATTGTTTCTTTTGACTCAGTGATGGTCCCTGAATCTTATTTTTGTTCTCTCCACTATTCTGTTCTTTCTACCTTAGAAGCAGGATAGGGGGGATTAAATTCCATTGCCACTCCAACAAGTAGCAATGTTGAAAGTGGAATAATAGCACTATAACAGCCTAGTGTGGAAATGGCCTTGGCGTTTGAAAACTTCTTCTGAAACTTGATCACAATTGGGTTTGCAAATGGTCAGATTGAATTGCAAGCACAGGCCCCGATTGAATTGGGTTTGCAGCGATAATTAGGAAACGGCTACATCTGCAACCCTACACTTACTGCTTAGGGTAAATTGATGGTGCTAGCTGTGGTAACGATATAATCTAATTCGTGCCCGTGGCTGATGTTAGTTGTACGGTGAAGATTAAGAATTCTGTGATCATTTGGGGGAATCCCAATCTGTCTCCCCTCCTGCACCATTTTGAAAGGAAGCAGTTCATTGACTGTGTTCTAAACATAGAAACCCCTTCTCACTTCATTTGCAAGGTATTCCTTTCTTCATTTTGTGGTTTGGCTTTCTTATACTAAAGAAGGACCCCAAAAGTGTCCCTGTTCCTCTGTGTCTCCAATCAGCTGGGCATTGTTGTGGACACGTGGATAGAGTCCAGTTGGCTTTTCCCCCATGTCCACAGCGCCCACCATTGCTTCTGATGTACTTCCATTTCTGCTTCGTCTATGGTAGCCTCACACCACTTATGTTAGGGGAACTGAATATCGGTGTGCACTACATTATTGTCACACTATGATTCCACTTCAACTGCCATGGTTCCATCCTGTGGAATCATAAGGTTTGCACTTTAGGGAGGGAAACTTAGAATTCTCTTCTAGAGAGCTCTGGTGCCTGACCAAACTATAAGTCCCAGGATTCTGTAGGTCAGTTAGAGGGCTACGAAATGCTACATGGCCCTCAGTGGACCTACGCTACTTTTGCTTTGGATGTATTCACCTTTGGTCCAACCTGTTCTGCTTCTGCAGAATCACCAAGGAACACACAATAACCAGACCTCCCTGATAAGCCATGCATTGAACAGATCCATGAGAAATTCAAATCAACTTGTAGTTAAATCGGTGGCAACCTTTGGGAGAAATCCATGCACATGGCCCAGTGCAGTAACTCTGTATTTGGAGTGGCTTTAACCAGTATTAAGTGGGGAGCGTTGGTGATTTGGTGGAAAATCCACCCTTCCCTGTTCCAGAAGTTTTGCATGTTATAATTGGAGAGGCTGCCCTGTTGTGTCTTTTTATAGGTGAGCAAGCAGGCATGTGGAGAAAGCAAGGGAAAACTTAATGACGAGCGTTGCTCGATTCTGTTTATTGTTCATGTTGATGTTTATTAATGTGGTTTCTGGTCAGTTGGCGGGGCTTGTTTTTATTTGACTCGCATACAAGAGGGTTCATTAATACACTGATTAAGGAATTCTTGAACCCCTTCCCACCGGTTTAATGTGCAACGGCAGATGTTGAATTTCAAGAGGAGACCTATAAACAACATTGGCATTGGGATGAAAGATGTGGGGGTGGGACGTGCTACTCACTAACATCAGCACCTATTAATCACAAAACGGGAACCTGAAGCGTCTGGCTAGGTGGCTGTTTCTTTCCTGCATTAGATTAAAATTACATAGCAGATGAAGGGTCTCCCCATTTAGTGAACCTTCCCTTTTGTGATCTGTGAGCCTTTTTGTGAGCGCTAACTGATGGCAACGCACGTGCCTGTGGTGTGGTGAGTCCATTCTGGGTTTTAATCTGAACTTTGAAGGAGCTATCCAAGGTGGCTGAACCTGTTTGGGGAAAAGGGTTCCACAGCTTGGGTTGCTTCCCTAAAGTTTGGATTAAACTCTAGAACAGATTCACTACTACCTAGCATGGGTGCCATATTGAGGGAGTCAGAAGAAAGAGGAACACAAGAAGTGCATCTTTGGGGTGACGTAGTCAGCCCAATTCTAGGCTACATCATCAGGATTAACTTGGGGTAGCAGTGGTGCCACTCTAAGCTGCTTTGGTCAGACCTCACTTGGAATTCTGTGTCCAGTTCTGGACATCACAGTTCAAGGAGGATCTTGGCAAGCTGGAATGTGTTCAGTGGAGAGCAACCAAGATGGTAAAAAGTCTGGAAACCAAGTCCTATGAGAAATGTTTGGGGGAACTGGGTATATTTAGCCTGGAGCAGAGAAAACTATGAGATGATAAGATGTGTGTGTGTAGAGGCCTTCAAGTTACCTGTCGATTTTTGTCAACCCCATGAATTTCATGGGGTTTTCTTTGATAGCCATCTTCAAATATCTGAATGGCTGTCAAATAAAAGATGAGTCAAGGTTGTTTTTTGCTAGTCTAAATTACAGCATCCAAAACAAAGGTTAAAATTACAAGGAAAGGGATTTCAGCTAAACATACAGAAGAACTTCCTGTTGGTAAAAGCTACCCAATAGAGAAATGGACTCCCTTGGGATTCATGGACGTTTTTCTTCTTTGAAGGTCTTTAAACTGAGGTTGGGTGACCACCTCTTCTTGATGCTTAAGCAGGGGTTTCCTGTATCTCAGAAAGCTGGAGTAAACCAGCCTCACGATGACTCCCAACTCTGTGATTCCTATTGTATTTTACTCCTTCTCAAGGTCAAACTCCAAGCATATATGAAAAATTGGCATAGACCTTTGGCATTTTGGACATCCCAAACTATATTCGGAACTGAGGTTAGTGTGATGTGTCTTTGACCGCACAGTCACCGGGAAACAGACATTGTTTCCCACTGGTTTCTTTTGGAAGTGACACAAGCATCATACTAAGATTTGCATTGGAACTCTAGAGACACGGGTGTGTTCTGGTCACTGTGTTTTAGTAGCAAATCCTGTTCAACTTCTGATGAAAACAGAATGATCTGGAGTTGCTGTAGCTCCAAGACAGAGAGCAAAAATTAAGGACCTGGGACCTTGCTTTAATTAAATCTGAAGTGCTCATAAATTCCACTCATTTTTCATTAGCACTCCCTATCAGGAAACCTGGCTTCTGGTATTTGGAATTTAATAAGGCAATCGCCGTGGCCTGGATCCAATAACTTCTGGCTGGTTAAATCTATTAATGGGTGAGAAATTACTTAATTTGCCTCTCCTGTTTCACCTGATGTTAACCAGATTCACAACCTGAGCCACTCAGGTTAAACAATTGCAGAGCGGGGCATTTCAAATGAGCTTCCAGTAGTTCTTGGAGAAGTTTTCGCTTCCTACTTGGATATTGGCATGGTCACGGGTATTGTTTTTTGGGGAACTAGATAAGGAACAGTGCCTGGATTTCTTTATTTTATTTTATTTTTTGCCTTTTAAGCAGACTTGGGTTTTTCTGCTTTGCTGAAGTTGTCACTTAAATCCATGCTGGAGAAGCTCAGTCTTGCCTCCGGGGTCTGTTTGCAAAGAGGAAGGAGTTTAGAAATAATACACCACTTTTATTTTACATAAGAACTGCTTGGGGTTTCTGCCATCTGTTTTTCATTTAAAGAGAAGGAGAGGGAGAATTCCAAACGGCAGAGGCCAAACATTTCTGTGCCCCCCTCATTTTCCATGTATCATGTCTTCTTAGATATTTGTTTTAAGAACTCATGATACCAAGGGGTTTCTTAGGGGCTTCCCTTTGTTTGGCAAAAATGTCACTCTTCGTAACAAAGTCGAGACGAGAGAATATGCCTTGTTGTGGTGGTGGTTAATTCTTTTATAGTGGGATGGACAATGGCCCTTGGGACCCCAAAGTGTGGCCCCTGAAATCCTCCAGTGTCTCCAGACCAATGTGTCCAGCAGTGGTACCATTTTTGTGCTGTTATTATTAGAGCACGGGGATGGTTTCTTGGAAAGTTGCAACCAACCATTTTGGGCATCCCAAATTATATTCGGAACTGAGGTTAGTGTGATGCATTTTTGACTACACAGTCAATGGTTTGTGGATTTTCAGTAGCCCTGTTCAAGAGATGCCCAATTCCTTCTTCTTCCTCAGTTCCCTCGCCCTCTTTGCCAGTTGTCTTGTTTTCCCCATGCGGGGTGGAGGGACAATAACTTTGTCGGAAATGACTGGCCGTGGACAACCAGAATGTCAATCCCTGGAGGAAAACGGCAGAGACAAAATGGGGGCTGTGGTCTCTTCCAGCTCTGTGATTCTATGGATTCCTTTAGACGAGGCTTTCAGAAGATCCAAAGTGTTTTTGTTTCCTTCTGCCAGGCTTACCTGACCTGGTTTATTTCACATGTGCATTTTGAATAAAAGGGCTGGAAGAGACTACAGCCCCCATTTTGTCTCTGCCGTTTTCCTCCAGGGAAATAAAAAGTTTCCCAAAATTGGTGATGTCGGATTGTATCTCCATTCTTTCCATGTTGTTTCTGCCTCTGGTACCAACTTTTCTGTTAAAGAAGTAAAGCCCAAGGACACAGTGACTTGGCTAACTGAGATTTACCTACAATCTCCATTTCTCTTTGGTTGGTCTTCTGATCTGGACATTTTTAAATTTCATTAGGGTTACACATGCTTCCCTTTCCCTGTTGTGAGGAGGCAGATATGCTGTTTCTCTCCAGCCAAATCTCCTGAGAAGACCCCCTTGTGGAATGAGAAATGGGGGGGGGTAACCAGTCATCTGTGAAGGATGTGAAACTGGTATTCCTACCTCCGTAAGGGCTTTGACCCCTCTCACAATGGTTGGAAAGGGATATTGGTAAAAACTGGCCGCGTCCTTTCAGCCCAGAAAATAGCCACAAGCTAGGGCAGCCAGAGACATTCTCCCAACCCTGCTGGGGCCGATGAAGCCATGGTTTTAATTATTGCAACCGGAGGGCGGAGTGGAGGGGGTGTGTGATGGTAGAGGCGTGTATTTATTAGAAACATCTGTGGCCAACTGGGATTCTTCTTATCAAAGTTTGCCTTAACTGCTTTTGAGTGAAGTGGTGGCATGTTTGGTTTTGGGGAGGCTGTGGGTTCAGTCTCTCTTGCTTTTCTGCCCCCCTCCCCACATTATGAGATCTAGGGCTTATGGAGCAGGGGTATTGCCATGGTAGCTTTAATTTTGCTGAAATCCCAGGTGCCTAGAAGACGTCCGAGCCAAAACAGGCTGTCCTGAGCTGCTCGTCTGGTGAAAAATAAGAATTCCCTCCAGATAGAGTGGGATGGTGTCAGTCCATTTGCTCATCCCAGCTGGAGCAGACTTAGGGAATCAATGGGGTTGACGCAAGTCCTGAATTATCATTTGGTCAGTTATTACAGAGCAAGGATGGAGAAAGTTTGGCCTGTGGTCTGTCCGTGGCCCCCCAAGCCCCACTTTTGTGGCCCCCGAATGCTGCCACCTTAAAAAAAACCCTGTGATTTTCACAGCTGCCCTAAGTCACCTAACAGCACCCAGAACCCAGAACTTCCTACTACCCCCAAATCCATTTTCTTCTTCAGATCCTCTCAAAATGGCAACAGGGAATGATATGAGGAAAGTAGAGATATCTGAGCTTGCTCTGGGGAGGGTTGGCTTTGTAGTACATGAAGGGATTTGTAGTGCATGAAGGGCTTGGAGAGGGTTGGCTCCTGATGCCCACTCATTTGCCCATCCTTGTTGCAGAAGATAGCTACAGTAAGGTGCAATGGTTAAAGAGCTGGACCGGGGCTTGGGAAATCCAGATCCAAGTGCCCACTGGGACCTGATATTCAAGAGGTGGCCTTGGACCTGCCCCTCTCTCAGTCTGACCCACCTCACAGGGTTGTTGTGAGGAGGATGAGCCTTAAACTCATTAAAGAAAAAGTGGGATGCCAAGATAAGCAATGTGATGGAGACAGAGGGGGACAGTAGAAAATACAGTCCTTGTTTGAGTGGATCAACTCTAGTAGGGATTTGCAACTGGATTTAGACTGATATTCCTGTAAGATAGACAGGTTGGCTCCTTTTTCTTCTTGTCTTTCATTCTCCTTTCCTGTCCTTCAATCCTTGTCTTTCTTTCTGCCATATTTGTTTGGCATTGATACCTGTGGCTCTAGGGCAGCCGTGGGTGGTGTCTCTAATGGCCGTGGAGGATGTGAATCTACGCTGGGTTTCAGTTTGAACCCTCAAGGAGGTATTTAAGGTTCTAGACTGTCTCCCTTAAACAAGTTCAGAGATGGCTCCTCTAAAGTTCGGGCTAAAACTGGGAGCGGACATGCTGCCCCACTCACATGGGAGCCACCAGCGACTGCAAAGAGCAGAAATTAAATGCCTGCCAGCCAAATGATGACTGGTGGCTCTCATGACAGGGAGGCAGTTTATCTGCTCTGGGTTTTAGTCTGCACTTTAGTCTGGGCTGTACTGTGCGTAATTCCCATCTCCTGCTCTAGTCCAGTGGGTTTTTGGGAATGGAGAGAGGAAGGAAGATTGTCAGGTAATAGGAAGTTCTCTCCCTCCCTCCTTAGGGGTGCTACGTCCCCACTTTTAACCCCCTCCCCATCTAAGCTTTATTGCTGGAAACTCCCATCTGTTCCTTATGTTTTCTAGATAACTCAATTCATCTGATGGGACTGTTTGCCATGGAGCTTTCTGGCTCCAGAAAATAAACAAGCTCTCCGATGGCCAATCCCTCTTTCCAGCTGTGAGATTCTAATTTAGATGTCTTCTGTACCTCTTGGGATGATGTCTTTTCCTTCTATTTTTGGAGTCAGGATCTTTTCTTCACCTTTCCCCTTGTGAGAAGAATCTTCTGTATCTGTACCTGGTTGGAACATTGACTCTTCTCGGATCTTCTAATTCTCCCATCGGGTACTCGCTTGTGCCAGATTTCCTTTGGGGCACCAGTTCTGTTGTGACGTTGTGTCTCTGCCCTTTACCTGCTTTGGATTTTCCTCTTATTTTGCAGTGGGCGGGCCATTTCTTCTTTTTTTAAAAAAATATTTAGCCAAGCCAGCTGGGATTTTATGCCATTGCACCCCACCTGGAAAAGAGCGCTACTCCCAACAAAACCAAAATATGCACCCAGGAAATTCAAATCCTTTTGATTAGTGAAGGATGATTAAAAAAAAAGTCGCCATTGCACAGTGGTCGTATTCTGCTGATGGTATCCAAAGTCCAGTGGTGCAGACTGCTTGTCCCTCAGAATTTTGCCTGTTGCGCTTGCGCGTTGGGCTTGGCATTGCGCTTGCAGTTGCCCATGCTGTGATGCAGAAAGGCGTTGTCTATTGTGCATTGAAGTTGTGTATCATCTGTTCTCCATTGCACATCGCTCAACGCCATCCAGCCATTGACAAGTGTTACACAGTGTTGCTAATCTGCAGGGGGTTTGCGCAGTGTGTCTCCACATGTGGGTATTTACCCTGCACTGAGGACATGTTGGAGTGCACAACCAAAGCATTCCCTTCGACAAACGGCCATGCGGCCTCTGTTTAAAAGCCTCCAAAGAAGGAGACGCCACCACACTCCTGGGCAGCAACATGTTCCGCTGTCGAGCTGCTCTTACCATCAGGAAGTTTTTTCCTAATGTTTAGGTGGGATCTCTTTTTTTTTGTAGCTTGAACCCATTGCTACATGTCCTTGGCCATTTCCGCACTACTCTGTTATAGTGCTGTTAGTCCACTTTCAACATCCTGTGGAATTCTGGGGTTTGCAGTTTAGGGAGGAGCCTTTAAAATTCTCAGCCAAAAACTCTTTGGTCAGGTTACTCTAAACCCCAGAATTCCAGAGGATGTTGAACGTGGGATAATAGCACTATAACAGTGTAGTGCAGAAATGGCCCTTGTCTCTGGAGCTGCGGAACACAAGCTACAAGTTATATTCCAGCTTAATTCCACCTGATAGATGTCACTGATATTGGGGGTCATTTTCTTGTTTCACTTCAGTTTGATACTGTCTGCAAACCTGCTGCTAATCATCTGAGCACCTCGAGTCATTTGGAAGGAGATTTTTTTTAAAAAAAAAAAACCCCAACCCCAACCCCTTTTCATCAGCTCTTCTTAATAAAGGCAGATAAACCAGGGCTAATAGTCATGTGTTGAGTTATTAAAGTGGGAAGTGTGGGTAATATGACGGTCACCTTTAACCTCCAGCTTCCTCGGACCTCCTGCCTCGCCATTGTTTGTCTCTGGCATAAACGGTTGCTCAGTTCATAAATTAAGAGCGGCTCGCTGCTAATCGCTTAATGCGGCCCAGGTTTTGTGTCCTCCCATCTTGGAGTGGGGATGCCAGCTGCGTTTGGGGAGGGCAGGGGGAGAAGGGGGTGGCCCTAAGAGAACTTCCTAACCCATCTGTTGCCGCATGGCATTCCATGGCACAAGGGATCATGCCCTTATTTTCTGGTGGTCCGGAGACTCTGGGGCCCACTGGGAAAAAGAAATGCCAATCTGCCACATCAGATAGCCTGAGAAGCACTGTGCTAGAGCATCACTGCTTACAAAAATAAACTGAGCTAAAAATGTTTTAATACCTTCCCTTCCCTGTGCAAATCTTACCTGGCTGGTTTTGAAATAGTCTGAGCTCTTGGGGTATATGTGTGTTCACTGCAAACATTTTTTGTTTGTGCTGTTGGGTTCTTTTGAATGTGCTTGGCCATTTGCATTCCTCTCGGGCAGGTGAGGAGGCATCTTTGGAGAAGCTTCGGAAAGCAAAAAGGGAGTCCCAGGGGGTGTTAGGTGGCAGATTTCTAAGTTTACGGTAGAAGACACAGGAGCAGTTTTATTATAGCTTAGAACTCGACACAGCCTATGATTAACTTATGGAATTCGTGGCCACAAGGTGTGGCAATGGCAGCTGCTTAAGCAAGGGTCCTAATCAGGTGACTTTCCAGGTGTTACGGAACTACAACTCCCAGGATTCCTCACCACTGGCTGTGCTAGCTTGGGCACATTGGCTGTTTGCATGTTCTCCTTTGTTAGAATCAGCATGTTAAAATTTGAACAATGTACTTGGAGCAACTATGGTTGATGCTTAATGGATCATGCCAAAAGACCTTGCCAAGGCTGACCCTTGTGCCATCATCAGGGGTTGTCTTGGCCATGAAATAGATTTGACTGGTAATCTTAACTTCAAGAGGCCCCAGAACCTTCTAATACTCCTGAATATCTCAATTCATCCATTCACTCGTTCATTCATAGTCCTAGACCACACTTATAAAAACAGTGCATGTAATAAGCAACCTGACTTTCAGCAAGCCTATCCTAGCGTTTGATCAGCAAGAGTTATTCAGAGGAGTTTGCCCTTGTCTCCTTCTAAGGCTGAGAAAGTGCGACTTTCCCAAGGTCACCCAGTGGGTTTCCATGACAGAGGAGGGATTTGAACCCTGTTCTCCAAAGTCATCGTCCAATGCTCAGTGCTCAAAACACTGCACCACACTGGCTCCATCATTGCTATTACTATTACTGGGTCTTCTCCCAAAAGCTGGAAGTCAGTGTTGGTAACACTGGTAAACAAGTGCTGGTGAGACAGGCTCCTTTGAGGTCATGATAGGAACAACATGTATAGTTCTGCAGGGGGAATTCTAGTCTGAAATGAAAAGAACTCTGGTTTTGCCCCAAGACAAGATTTGAATTGGGGCCAGCTTGGTTCACGGCCTGCCTTGAGTTTCCAAAGCCTTGCAAAACCAAAAGGTCTCCCCACACAGATGTAACGGGGCAGCTTCGTCTTTCCTTTAATTACCTCCTTGCCTCTCCAAATGGCCTGCCCAGGGGATGCATTTGCTAGCTTTCTTTCTTTCTTTTTTATTGTATAAAAAAAGTTGCCCTTGGATTAACTACAAGTGGGACGGTAGCAGAGGCGATATTTTTAATAAGGAGCCCTTCAGCACGAAGAGGTGCGGAAAGTAATTTGTCCGGCTGCCAGACTCCAGAAAGAATGACCATTTTGTTCTTGGCTTTACCTGCAAACTTCAGGGAAAGACGGCGAGGGGCCGTGTTCCATGTTCCCCCGCGCGACATGCTGATTTATTGAAATTGGACCCTGAAAAATGTAACTCTGCTGGTGCAACATGACATGAAATATCTAGGGGAAATATACAATTGGCGTGGCGATTACGTTCCCCCTTCTGACCGTCCAGCTGGACCGCCTTCCAAATTTTACTGTGCAGAACAAACACTTAAATCAAGCCCAGATTATTCGATCTCAGTGTTCCTCTCCTTGGGCTGCTCTTGTTCAACTGCTCCTTTCTCATCTGTATTCCGTTTGCTACCTTATCTCCCCTTGTGATCCTTAGACTCTGAGCCTCAGGGAAGGGCTTGTTTGCTAACATTATTCTTTATGAATTCTCTCTTTTGGGACTTAGAGATGGTTGGCTTTATTCTTTGGGCAGGAATGCATATGTGTATATTTTTTCCAGTGGTCTATTGACTTAGGGTGACCCCACAAATTTCCTAGTGTCTTCTTAGGCCAGGAATGCCCCAAGATGGTTTGGCCAGTTCCTTCCTCTGAAATATAGCCTACAGCACCTGGTGTGCCTTGGCTGTCTCCCACCCAAGTAATAACCAGGGCTGCCTTTGCTTAGCTTCCAAAATTATACAGGATCCAGTGCCTTTGGGATATTTAGAGCCAGCATCATTCCATTTCAACCTCCTATGGAATTCTGGGGTTTGCAGTTTAGGGAAGGACTTTTAGAATTCTCAGGCAGGGAGCTCTTTGGCCTTGGGAAACTACAAACTCCGGAATTCCCCAGGATGTTGAAAGTGGAATAATAGCACTATAACAATGTAGGGGCAGAAATAGTCTTAGGCTGGATCGGTGAGAAGAGTAGGTAGCAAATAAGATCTCTTTCCATTTTTGTTGGACCCCCTTGGCTTCTTTGGTGGTGACTTTGTCTCAGCCCCAGTTGCTTAAGAGGTACAGGACAGACTGTAGAAAAACTTCTTCTTCCCGTGCGGTTTTCAAAGCTCATTTGCAATTCGGAACTTATTCTGTGCAAAATTCACACACAGTTGTTTTGCACAAAAAACAGCTTTTTTTCCTAAGCAGGAAATAGCTTTTCTGTGCAGAAATTGTTATTATTATTCAGACATGCTCTTAGAACTGAAGGCTTTTAAAGGAAAGGGCGTGTGAGAGTGTTGCATTTTAATGGTTTTTAAATTTTTAAGACCTATATGGTATAAATTGCTTTAATATATTAATGCTGATTCTTTGTAAGTTTTGAATAATTTTGCAACCATTTTAGTTTTTACTCCACCTTACGTTCCATTCTTGGAAAGAAGGCAGAATATTATTGTTTATTGTTATCATCTTTATTTATATCCCACTTTTTTACTGGTAAGGAAAAGTGTGGCTTACAGTAAATACTAATGTGGCTTACAGTAAATACTAATACTAATCATAGAATCATAGAATCATAGAAATGTAGAGTTGGAAGAGACCAATAATATAATACTTTTGTGTATAAATATTATTTTCTGTACATGAAATTGTTGAGAAAATGCTGTTTTCTGCACAAGCAGCTGTTTGCGAATTTTGCATAGGAGGCTTGGGCTGGCGGGCCCCTCTCGAAACTGCAAACCCCAGGATTCCATAGGATGTTGAAAGTGGAATCATAGCACTATGACAGTCGAGTGCAGAAATGGCTTTGGTCTGCAAAAATTCTTGTCAGTCCAAGGAGCAAGGCCTTTAACAAAAGTTGGCAACCCCATCGGGGCACGTCATAATGAGCCTGCTGGTGCGGCCTTGCGGCTTTGCAGAAAACGGTAGGTGATTTCTGTAGTTCTCTGTGACAGGGAATGCAATTCACTATTCATTTGTTTGTATGTCAAAGTATTTCCACCCCTTACTGGCTGATCTCTGATTTTGGTGGACCAGGTGACCGTGAATTTATCAAGATCCTGTGAAGCGATCTGGATTGACCAACTGTTCGAAGAGGCATAGGAGCGAGGGCTGTCTTAAAACTTGGCAGCCCCACCTGGGGTGTGTGTGTGAAAGCATAGAGCAGTGTGTATACCCCCAAAGAGTTAAATGTTTTGGAGAGCTGCTCCTCCTCATCCTCCCTCTGGACTTAGCTCAGTTGTTTCCCATTAGGAATTGGTGGGGTTACTCCTGCCTTGAGCTGTGGTCCAAGTTCCTCCCCGCTCCCCAGTCCGCCGCCCTGTGTTAAATCTGTTGCAACCGGCACCTCGGCACAACTGGCACCAGCCTTGACCACAAGTGGCCGTGAAAATAAACATTCCGGGTCTTAACTGACAGGCGGAGAGGCCCGGAGAAGTGGGACTGCATGCCGGGGAATATTAAATACTTTGCAAAGGGAGGACTGGCTTTTGCAAGACAAACATCCCTGCTCCCTCCTTCTATGACCTTTTTAATTTTACCCCCGGCTTGCAAGCCTCAATGAGTCCACTGTTGGGGATGGGCTGGTGTGCAGCGAAGGTTGAAGACCTGGTGCCAGCGGTGGGGACAGTTATGTTTGAAATGCAGGCCCTAAGTCTCCTCTTGGGTCAACAGGGAGCAGGACGGTTTGGCTTGGAAGGTGGCTCAGAGCTGAAAGAAGAACGAAGCACTTGTCTCCCGGCCTTCCAACAGGCAACCCAATGGCCACGTCAGGAAACTGGGGTCCAAACTAGGTAGTCTCCTCCCTAGGGTTGGAGAACGTTTCTTCTTTGGATTACAACAGGGTGGGCAACTGTGGAAGACTAGCCCTCTAGGAGATTTTGGAGGGCCACGCCATGCCACTGCATGTGCTCCTTCCAAACAAATCAATTTTTTCTTGCACCCAAATGCCCTCTGGCAGATATGGAGGGATGTTTTTAAGTCTTCCTGGGCCCCAAGGGGAATTTTGATGCAAAAAAAAAATTGGGAATTTTGCAACATTTCATTTTGATCTCTGGGGGCTGAAGGGGGCTCTAAATGTGGTGGAAGTGCCCTCCATAGCCCTTTGAGATCATTCTGGGGGCTTTTTAAAAAAAGTTTTACTCCTGTGGGCCACAGAAACATTCATGGGGGCCACATACGGGCCACACTTTGCCCACCCCCTAGACTTTAACATGGGCTCTCTAGAAAGGAATGTCCATCTGGGACATCAAGGTTAGGACTGAGGCAGTGTGTCTGTCCTGGTGCTGTTGGGCCATGATTTCCACCGTCCTTTACCTTTGGGCTTGCCAGCCAGGGCAACGGAGCATTGAAGACCAGCATCTGGAAGCTGACTTGAATTCATTTAAGGTGTTCTCTTTGGGGCAAGTGAGAGAATATATTCAGTACTTTTTCTTTGGCGGAGCGCTGTCCCTAGTTGTGAAAGGCATCTGTTTGTCATAGCATGTGATTTGCCTCTCATAAGCACCTTGCATTTAGCACACTTTGTTTTGTTATGGACCCTGAAAGGCAGGCTCATTTTGTGACTCTGGTTGGTGACATGAATATCCAAAGGGAACCCTGCCATGGTAGAGAAAACAGGTCAGTTGCATAGAAGGTATGTTTCCCTTCATGCACAGTTTAGCTCCCTTCCCATGTATATTTGCGGTTATTTGTATGCATTTAGGTATGCATGCATATGTTGATTTCATATCCCAGCTTCCTCCCAATTTTGGGACTCCAGATGAGCACAATATTTATTAAAGAATAAATACAACAGAAACATAGACAATTATAGTAAGAAAAATACCACTAAACTGGGTATCATATTATAACAACCTCTGAGTCAAAAAATAAAATAAAAATAAAAAGCATAGAAGATGTAGACAAAAAGTATTAAAAGCAGCTAGTCAATTGTGTGCATGTTTTTTACATTTATAATCCTATTTCTTCTTTGTTTTATTAAGCTTTTATTAAAAGAGATATAACTTAAAATTTGACGGGACAGAATAAAATTTGTCAGGATTCCTTAACAAAATGTGTGATAAAAACATGTATGTACGTTCCCTAGTCTTCAAGTTAATATATATTTACTATATAATTAATATAATTAATAATTATATATAAAACACACAAATATATGTATGTATGTGAGTGTATGTATGTGTGTATATATATATGTGTATGTATGTGTGTATATATATATATATATATATAGCTTAAGAAGGTATCAAATTAAGATATAAATAAGATATAATCCTATTGTGCTTGGATTTGTAATTTTTTTATAAAATTATTAATAGGATTGTCCTTAACCACACAAAGAACACTTGGTTAATAAGGTTTTGAACTTCTTATTAAGGCCAGAGCCCTGCAAATAAGAACCAAGCATAAAAATTGCAAAATAGATTGCAAAATAGATAGCAATTCCTTTCAGAAATTCAAGATATATATATATATATATATAATGTTCATATCACTTGACTATGTATATATTTATAAAGAAATTTTAATAGGTTTACTGGAATATTAGAAAAGTAATAAGATAGCAAAGGTTAAAAGGATAATACTGCAGAAAATATTGAGAACTACACAGTCAAGGGAATGTTTTTGTCATTGTTGTCGTACAATTTGTCTGAGATGTTATGTTTTTTGGTGGTTTTTTTGTGTATGCTTTACGTAGTATTAATGGTTGTCTGTTCTATGTAAACGTTTATATTTCATTGTAGGGTTAGCTATGGATGTGAAGTAAGTGATACGTATTGGAAACTGATAAAAAAAATTGGGGGGAAAAAGAAAAAGAAATGCAACTTATGGAACGCCGGTTGCAGCAATGGCTTTTTGTTGGCAGGAGGTGGTCATAGGTTTTCAGAAATGTTTCTCTAAATGTGGACGGGCTGCCAGTTAGCTTTTCTGTCTGCTCCCCTGGCTCTCTCCCACCCTCCTCGATCCCACCCCCGAAACCCGGCGTCTTTCATTTGAGAGCCGGTTTTCAAATGGAGCAGTGTCCCAGTTCGGGGAATTCTCCGTTGAACAAGGTAGCGGGTTCCTTAATGGCACAATTTGCTCTTTGTGCAACATGCTTTATGAAAGCTCCTACTGTTCCCCGTCACTTTATGGCACTCTAGGGTGAAAATTATCCAGACCCCCAAATGCCCTAATCTAAACACAGCCACGAGCCGTTAGACTTCCCTTAAGTAAACCTCCGTCCCCGGTTTTTTGGGGGGCCCGGTGTTTTTTTGGCCGGCTCCCTTGTGCGTCATATTTATGACGGTACAAAAATAATTCTGACGGCGCAGGAGGGCTGCAAAACTGGTTTAGAAATGAGGGTGGAGGTGGTGGGGGAGACACCCTGTGAAAGAAGGTGGGCCTCCCTCTACCCCCCCCCCGTCTGTACAGACTGGTAGCAATTTAATTAAAGCAAAATTTAAGCATCGTTATTTTCTGCAGGTAGGACAGCATGCAATAAATTTCCCTGTTACTTCGTAATTGGAGTAAGGGGAGAAGGTGAAAATACAGGTCCAGGCTATAGGACAAAACATGTCCCCCCAAAAAAAGCAAGCCTGCCCTGAAATCCACAGAAGGGGACCCTCTCTCAGGCCCACGACCTTCACAGGTACAGTTGGTGGGGACACAAGAGAGGACCTTCTCCGTGGCTACCCCCAAGGAGGCTGGAATCACCCTCCCTCGCTGTTCTTCCCGTAGCAGGACACCCATCAGCCTTCCGACTGCGTATTTTTCCAACTGCACATTTTTTCCCAGTTGTACATTTTTTATCCAGCTGCACACTAAACATATTCGGAGAAGCAAAGCTTCTCTGAAATGCTTCACCAGGGTAAAGTAAAAAGAAATAATAGAATCAATAGACATCATGCTTGCGACCTGTTTTCCAAAGTGCTCCAGCACCATGGCCGTTTCTGCACTACACTGTTATGGTGCTATTATTCTGCTTTCAACTGCCTATTGAATCCTGGGAATTTGCAGTTTAGGGAGGGGCCTTTAGCATTCTCATCTAAAAAGCTCTTTGGCCTCAGTAAACTACAAACTCCAGAACTCCACACGAGGTTGAAAGTAGAATTATAGAACCGTAGAGTTGGAAGAGACCCCAGGGGCCATCCAGTCCAACCCCCTGCTATGCAGGAACACCCATCAAAGCATTCCCAACAGATGGCCATCCAGCCTCTCCTTACAAACCTCCAAAGAAGGAGACTCTACTACACTCCATTGAGGCAGCATCTTCCACTGCTGGACAGCTCTGACCATCAGGAAGTTCTTCCTGAGGTTTAAGTGGAATCTCCTTTCCTGCAGCTTGAATCCATTGCTCCTTGTCCTGGTCTCTGGAGCAGCAGAAAACAAGCCCTCTCCTTCCTCTACATGGCATCCCTTCAAATATTTAAACATGGCTATCATGTCCCCTCTTAATCTTCTCTTCTGCAGACTAAAAAAGAATAATAGCACTATAAAAGTGTAGAGCAGAAATGGCCCATGATTGTGTTGTTCGTCAGCGTGAAGCCACACAATGGGGTGTAGTCCTTCCCATTTTAGGGATGAGGGCATACTTCTAAAGGCATACTTCTCTGTTCTTCTTGCTCAGGGCAGATTATAGTAGCAAAGGAGACTGACAGGACTCTAACTCTAACCCTAACCCTAACCCTAACCCAACCATGGCAGATTCTGAACCCTTTGGAATTTCTCACCACCCAAGTTCAGTCCAAATGGGGAGAAAAAAAATCTTGCTGTGGTTCCGCAAGCATCTTGGGCTGGAAGGAGACAAGGACAGCAAAACAGCTGATAATGTGGAGCTTGGAAAGATGCTGAAGATGCCAATTTGAGAGGACTGGCTGGAAGAAGCCATAACTATTAGAGCTCTTTAGGGATGAAGGCAATGGGTGGGCAGACCTGGTAGAGGATATTTGGAGAGAGGCTGCAGTGTTAGCCTCTTTCAGTGTACAAAGAAGGAAGGGATATTATTTAGGCCATTTCCGCACGGGACTGTTATAGCGCAATGATTCCACTTTCAACATCCTATGGAATCTTGGGGTTTGCAGTTTTGGGAGGGGCCAGGTGGCCCCTCCCGAAACTGCAAACCCCACGATTCCAGAGGATGTTGAAAGTGGAATCATCGCGCTATAACAGGCTAGTGCAGAAATGGCCTTAGTCTTAATTAAGGTTCTGCAGTGTAAGCTTTTGTGGAAGTGCCAGACCACTATTTGGGGGTATTTCCATGCGCAGGGGGAGAATTCATCCAAAAATCTACGAGTTAAAAAAAAAATTGTTTTTGAGGAGGTTCAGGGGGTTCTGAGATACTGCCAGGGGGCTCCAGGGGCCGCAGAAGTGGAATTCAGGGGCCACAGGTGTCCCATGGGTCACACTTTGTTCTAGTGAGTGTTGGGTTTAAAAAGGTTGGGTGAACGGAGGGCAGAGAGATCTCATGGAAGTACTACTGCCTGAGCCTTTTAGCCCTGACAACAAAAGAAGAAGGCCTCTGGAAAGCTGATGAGCAACTTTCACAAACAGGCCGCTGGCCTGGATCCGTCTCCAAGCGTCCCCATCCATTCCAAGGTTCTCAAACCATCTTGCCCAAAGGCCTTACGTCACCGTCTCCTGCCACTTCCATCCATGCCACCCCATAGCACAAACGGAGCAGTTCCTGCAGTCTTGGTTGTATTGGATACTTTGGGGAGGAGGAACAAGAAGGGGGTGGCAGGATTTGGAAGCCGAAGACCTTGGAATGCAGGGGCGGACTCCCCCTCCTCTCATCCAGGGCTGCTGCAGACTCTTAAAATATTTTTCAGGGATTCTGAACAAATAAATGCCCTGAATGAATCCATGGTTCGCGGCAGTGTAATTTTAGCTCTGTGCCTTCCCCAGGAATGCCCAGAATAAATAGGTGATATTTGCAACACAGGCTTCTGTTTGTGTTCAGAGCAAGGCTTTCTTCCCCCTGCTAGCTGTGTCAGGGGTTGGTGCAGAGCGCATGGAAAATGTGGTCATCGTTCGCTGCGCAAGAAGAGCATGTCTCAGCCAAAGATGGCGGTGAGGTGATGAACCTATCTTTGCAGTGGAATTCAGCCCTTTGGGTAGCTTGTTTAAAGTTTGGATTAAAAACCAGAGCACATTCAATGCCCCACTGACATGTAAGCCACCGCCTGCCTCTATCTCCCGGCCCTGCTCCAACATTGGTGGGATCCAAACAAACCTCTGCAGAAAATCAGCTTGCTTCATTTTCCTCTGTAGGTGTATCTGAACAACCTGATTGTAGAGGTTTGATACTACTTTAATAGTCAAGGCTTCATCCTATGGACTCCTGAGATTTGTAGTTTAGGGGAGCACTCATAATTCTTTGCTGGAGAGTTCTAGCAAACCAGTTAGGGCCCCACTAAACCTCCAGTTCTTAGTGCCCCACTAAACCTCAAACCCCAAGATTCCTTAGGGTGGGGCCAATGGCTGCTAAAGTGGTATGAAATTGATATTTATTTTTATTTTATTTATTTATTTATTTATTTGTATCCCGCCTCTCCATATGGATCGAGGCGGCGAACAACTTACAAATAGCATGTATTTCGAAACATTTCTATACGTGCCCCCAACAAGCTGGGTACTCATTTTACCGACCTGCGAAAGGATGGAAGGCTGAGTCAACCTTGGAGCCCGGCAGGATCGAACTCACAACCTTGTGGCTCGCAGTACTGGCATTTAACCACTGCGCCACCAGTGTGTACATAAACCTTGATTCGGGAGGGATGTTTTGCAATTCCTTGGAGGCCAGAGAGACCCCTCATTGCTGAAAAAAATCACTCCAAAATGGACAGTTATACCCTCAGGGTTAAAACTGTCCATCTAAATGATATTTTTGAGGTCTATACAATTTTTCAGGGGGGACAAAAAAACCCTCATTTTTTCGTGAAAACCAGAAGTTATGGCCAAGATCTTGGATCAGGAAGATGTATGATAGAGATCCACTGGATGAAATGATGCCACACCTCCTCTTTCAGCTTACCACAACCTCACCTTTTACCTGTTGCGGCTGTTCTCTCCATAACAGGGCAATTGCATGGCCAGGGGAGAGTGGAATGTGGAGTGTCAGTGGCAAAATGTTGCGTTTGTGCAGCTGGACACACAACTCAAGGCAGCAGAGAAGAATCCAGCTATATTTCTGAATGCACATCCTCCGGTACCTCCCCAGGGGCTGTCCAGAGGTCCTGGCAGATGATGTCATTGTTGTGTATCCAGCTATGGCAACTGGTGACCTGACCATTTCTTCTGTGAATGGCAGTCTGATGAATGAGGAATAGTGTCCCCTGTGACGAAACACCGGAACGTAGCTGGACATTTCTCTGCCGTGCCCCTCAAGCTCCACCAGCCATACAGGGCCATGCTGGGGAAATGCTGAGGTCA